>JZKD02S1671204.1:614216-632880 GCA_000966675.3 Picea glauca | reverse complement strand
GTTTATGGTTGCATCTCTGATATATTTCTGTTATATTACTGGATATACGCGATATCTCTGTGCATTTCCTTATTATATCTCCGCTCTCATTTCGTGCCGAAATAATCCGGATCAGATCCGTAGGTCTGAGAGGGGCATATATGAACCACCAGTTTTCGATATACCGTCAAGATCAGGAGATAGACGGTTCTGTAGCATTGTGGGGATAGAAGTTGCACAAACGTTAAAAATTTGAGGGTGGGCCACAATTCAAACCGTGGATTTGAAAAGAGGACACGTGGATGATCGAGGAGAATTGTGAGCCGAAAAGAAGTTTGATTCAAACCGCCTTTGGCCACGTCCGCAATCACACGGTCCCATAAGGTCATCACCCAAGGTAACATCAAGAGGGGGCTTATCTAGAAAAGGAGATAACGCCCAGTACCCTGAAATTTCGCAGGGGAGCGAAAGGGAAGGTCACGGGTGCCCTTAAACCTGCACCAAGAAGCTGAAAGGTTACGTGTTTAATTACATAATGAGACCATGAAAGTCTCAGAGAATTGTTTGTCTTAAGAATTGGAGATCTCTGACCAGGAGTTCGGACTGGTTCCTTGACTTTCTAAATTAGAAACCATGAATGGAGATTCTATCCTTTAAGAAAAGCGATTTTTTTCCCCCATCGTGGGTGTGTTTCAAATTGGTATAAGAGCATGGTTACAACACTTGGCCTTCTTGGGCTCATGAAATAGTCGAGTAATTTTCTTTCTTAGAAAACTTTAAGGGAGAGAGCATACTACCCTACCCTATCTAGCAGGGCATGATTCAGACACAGGCCCGGATGGTTCGAAGAACAATCATGAGACTATGTTCACTAAAGTTAAAATGATTCTTTTTGAAAGCTAATTCTACCTTTGGAAGAAGGTTTATCATCTACATTAACTCCTTAAGGAGAAGGACTGCAGAATGAAACTGTGATTTGGGAATTCCTACTAAATTCCAGCAAAGGAATTATATTGTCCCTTTGTCAAAGTGATAACTACTCTTATCGGAGTAGGGATATGCTAATTAACATTTATAATAAGACTTGAATGTGGATAGCTGAAGGTGGTAGGGTTCTGTCAAGGGCGGTTGAAGCCCGAAGGATGGATGACTTGGTGTTCGTAACACTGCTTCTAAGCATGGGCAGTTGGAACTTCAGACACTCATGATGGTGGACTATATAATGGTTAATACCTTTCTGGGCTTAAAGGAATCTGATGGGATAAGGTAGGATCCTTGGCAGTTATAGTTACTGCTTTAAATTAAAATCAGAGTATATAACTCCTCATGAACATAGAAAAGTGAGATGAGCAAAACCCTATGGACACTGAGACAAGAAGGTTTTCCTGCTAGACGTTGTCGCATAAAGAGGAAACTGACCCTGGTTGGTTATTGTCATAAGAGAAGGAAACAACAATACAAGATATGACTTTGAGATTAGTCCTGTAAGTGACTAAAATCTCAAACTAAAGGACACTAATGATGAAATTAAACTATCAAGCGAATGCATGAGGTAAAAAGGTGCTAGAGATGCACCTAGTTATACACGAATGTGTATACATGATCATAAGGATGATTGGAAGATCCTTGGGAAAAAGATATAGAATCCTGATATGTCCATGTGTGTGAATGACATGGAAAAAGGTGCAAGCAATAAGCTAGCATGATGAATACTTACCCGTGTTCAATTATGCTTGAGTGCATGGGTTTAATGCATTGTGGATCTTCCTAATATGAAGCCTGATATTAATACCAGTTAGGTATGAATGATATTAAACGTGCAAGTGATGCACATGTATGATGTAAGAGTATAGTTATAGGTACAATATGGTTGCCATGATGAGTGAAATATAAAGCAAGAATTACTCTTGTCCAGAATAAATGAATACTATGGATGCATGGTTGACTCCATTCCAAAGAGTCATGAAAGTTCTGTTCCAAATAATATCTTGAGGGGGAATGTATTCCCTTTCCTCAGGAAAATAATAATATAATTATGCAAATGAGAAAAGATGCTCTTTTGTCATAATAAGAGGCAAATGATTATGCCTTTAAGAATCACATGAGAAGGATTGTGAACAATCTTGAGTTGTCTGCTCTTAAAAGTAGAGATGTAGGTGGGTTGTGAAACATACCTATGATTGATATAGGCAGGTTTAGGATTATGAATATGGTTAAGTACATCATGGATGTAAGTTAACAAAACTAGAATATGTATGGATACATAATTTGGGTACATGACAAAGATGAATGTTTATATTCCTTAGGGAATATTTGGTAAATAGATAAAAGCTAACTCAAGGTTGAGTCCAACACAGATAGTGATGGACGTCCAATAAGGAAGTTGCATGCTGAAGGAGTCCCCTATGGAAGAACTGTGTGAAAAATCTGTCAGTACTCAGGGGGTTAGAGTCACGACCTTAGTAACTGCTGAGAAATTGAGCAGTGAACTACAATCTTATCTCTCTCTCTCTCTCTCTCTCTCTCTCTCTCTATATATATATATATATATATATATATATATATATATATATATAAGAATCCTGAATTACATTTTGAAAGCATTATGTAACAAATAGGTGACTAATGAATGAATAAAGGAGTATGTTTCATTGAATAGGCTTGGTTGAATCCATGTTAAGAAAATGCGGTAAGGCCTTTAGAGATAACTCAGCTGGCTGGGAAAGCCCCACGCAGTGTATAAATAATGGAAGAAGGGGAGAACCCCTAACTCTTTTCTTGTTATGTGTTATGTTCCCTCTGGAATGAGAAAGATGATTTACTAATAGAAGTAGATGTTTTGACACCAGAGTGATGAGGATTGTATTACTCCAGAAACAATTGAGAACTGTCGATATTGCACTCATGAAAACAATAAGGATAATGTGATGAAGTGCATACAGATATGCTAGGACATGTCTGAAAATGTTTTATTAATTTAAATGCTATGGTACTTGCATTTTTAATTTACATGACGACTAATGTGTTTATGATGTATGCCATGTGTAGAAATAAATAGATTGGAACTTGTTGTTCTTGAGTTTGTACTTAAGGCTCAAAGCACAATGTCAAGCATCAGAAAATGAGGAAAGTTTAAAGGTTTTCTTTTTCTATCTCAGTTACGTGAGAAAAATTCCTTAAATTGAATTAATAGTATGACAACTCAGAGGTGGTTTTTCATGTCTGAGTTAAATGTGAAAATATTGGATGTAATGAGAGAAAAACATAAAGCTGTTAGACAAAGCAAGGAATCAAATACAGAAGAATCTTACTTTGTTACAAAAGAAGAAAATAGATAATGTAACCTTAAATGAAGCATAAAATGTAGTAATCTAATTAACTCACAGGTCTTGTATCTACTAACAGTAAATACATAGGAAAAATTGTTTATTATTAGATAACTGAATGAAATATAACCACAGTAGATGTTGTACTAAATTGCGATCAGGCATTCATCAAGGAAATGTATAAAAAATATGCTAGAATGTGGAAAGACAGAAGAACACATAACTCAAATGGACAAAATGTGGAATCTCTGGTCTGCACTTGTATTAATTCTCAATGAGGAGAGTTTTCTCGATTACAACTGGCAAGAAAAAGACCTTGTTCATTCTTTCGAATATGCATTTATACAAAAGTTCTCAACCTCAAATGGTTGGAATTCATCTATCTTCAGAATAATTAAAATTACAAAATATAGAAATTGAAATGCTTCATTTGCAATCTTCTTGATCTTCTCATTATACTGGCATGAGCGTTTTCCTTTTTTGTCTTCTAGCTCCAAAATAGATAATGTACATAGATTGTATTCATTTGTTTCCAGAGATACTACCTTTTCCCTGCTCAATACATTTGATGCATCTTCCCACAAATTGGGCTACCAACCCAGAAGATTCTGTTAAGTTAATAGCCTAAAAAATGTATAATTTCTTTTCCAGCTGAGGGAATCTCTCTTCTATTCGTCTATCCTCTAAAATAATAGACTGCAGTTGTATATTAGGCTTCACTAGCCATATATCTATTTGAGCAATATCAACATGTTTTATCTATGATATTTCAGCACGCGATTCTTCCATATTTGTTTTAATGTCGAGCTGATGTTTGGCTATATTAATCTGAACCAGTGTTCCAGAACTATCTTCTTTATCGAAGCCTAATAATTCTTTGTTAAGTGAACAAAAAACTTCTTCATAAGATTCTTTCAATTCCTTATCCATTTTCCTACCTTCAGCTATGTTTGAATCCCAAGTCTTTAGTATAATATCACCTCTGGTTTTCTCTGAAATGGACAACCCAGAAGCCATATCTCTTCCTTCTTTTGTTGATGATACAACCTCTTCTTTGAAGGTAGTCCGGGCAACGATAGCCTCTCTCTCTCTTAAAACAATATTACTTAATGCTTCATCCATTGCTTCATCCATCACCTGAGAATGATTTTGGACGATTTTTACTTTAGAGAGCAGGCTTTGTTGAGTTATTTCCTGTTTCTTTAGCACTTCCAATGCTTGATCTTGAAACAATGCTATATCCACAACCATTTTTTCATTGGAACTGACCTTGTCTTGTAATTGTTTTATCAACTCATCTTGTTGGATAGTCTATCTTTATCTCACTTGCATCTTCTTATGCATCTCGTCAAGACTGGACTTGAGCAGTTGGATTTCTTGTTTATCACTAGCTCTAGCTTGTTCCAGTCCTTTGTTGACTTCTTCTCTGACATTCTTTTCTATATTCCTTATTTGATTTTGCAGCTGACTTATCATCTGATTCCTATGCTTCAGTCTTTCTTTCAGATTATCGACTGAGAATAGGTTAGCTGTTGCAAAAGCTCCCAAAGAGCTGGCTACCTCTGTAGCAAAGTCTTCATCTTCCAAATTTTTTCCATCCAATAATACTCTGTTCTTTTTTACCGTTGCACCCTCTTTCTAGTGCATTTCTTTCTTCACCACAACTTTTCTTTTCTTATTGAAAAAGAAATCAGAGGGAGGTATCTCTTCAATAGGGATAGGCGTGATATATCCTATGAGTATTACCTCTGCATTGGGGTTTCCTCTAGTGAACTGTAATGGCGTGAAGCTCTGAATGGGGTTGTCGATTTATGTGGATAACTGTTTTCCGGTTCCATCTGTAGTTGATTTATTTGGTGAAGACAATGGCCTATGTTCTCCTTGCTTTATTAATGTCTCTAGTTGATCTTTGGCCTAGTCATCAGATACCTCTGTCACTGGGATATCTTTTTTCTGAGTCGAGATCTCATATTTCTCTGAGTTTTCTGGGGCTTCTTGTTTGCTAGAGCTTCCAACTTCTGGCTTCTGGGTCTCTGTTTGCTGTGTAGCAGGAGACATTGGGTTTTCCCCTTGTAATACTTTCGGAAGACTACTTCTTCAATGTTTTTGGAAGTTGTAAAAATCAATCATTTTATCAAGTGATAGAGCTCGAACTCAACTCAGAACTTCTTGGTAAGATCTCACCCCTCGGAACACTTCATCCTAAGGGGATTCTTCATGTTCATACCTTTTAATATTGTAAATGGCCATATGGTTACCCACAACCTTCTGCGGGTCATGCTTCTTAAATTCAATGTTAACCATTTTTATTTCTTCTAAGGAAACAACTTCCACTCTGGAGTGGCCGAAATCCAATAAAGAAAATACACCAATCTGTAAGGGAAAATATGGACATACCTTTTTCTGCACTGCTTTGAGTTCTTTGCTAATCCCACCGAGTATAGTTTGTCGTGCGACCTCGCGACACACCAGTCGGTCTGGTAAAAAATGCGGTAAAGTGTATGGGGGAAATGAACAACCGAAAACTCTGATGTAAGAGAAGTGATCCTCGATATACCAGTCTGCCACTTTATCCAGGTTAGCCACAACTGTATCTGAAATTCTAGGAGGTGGGTGACCAAAAATATCAATGTGCATCTGCATCGCTACCCAATTAAATATTTCATAAAAGAAATCCTTCGCCTTGTCTTCCCAGAGTTTTGAATGATAAATATGAATTGGTTCTGTGCTATCTGGAGTCCAACTCTAGCCCATCAATGACAAAGGCGTCATGAAATAGATGCCATCCATAATATAAGTTGACATGAAAAATGAAGTTGATTTCCCCTTGGTTTTCTTTGCTTGGTATTCTGTAATTTCACTAGCTAGATTGACCGACAATATCTTGGCCTAGTTGAAAGAATAACCTTCCGCCACTGTGTGTATAATGGGTACCCATGGTAGAAAGAAATGGGATGTGTTCTATTTTCCACAAAGTCTACACATCATCATGGCTATATACATGAACTGTGGTTGTAACAATGAGATTGAGTATATGTCATGAGAATCAACTTTGAACTTTTCGGGGCATGAGCACTAGTCCTTGATCAAATCTGAAAGATTTTTTCCATATTGATCACACTCCTTGCTAAAATTCTCTAGAAAACTGGCATTGTAAATGAAGTTTGATGTTGAAGACAACTTATACATCGCCTATATGTGTTCCGGCCGAAATGACCCAACAACTACCTTCTGAGAATTGAAAATAGTTCTAGTTGGGATATCCACATGATCCAATGCCCATTTAATCATGTCATTGTAGGGTAAAAGACTTGGCCTTGTTGCTACCTTATGCATCTCTGGCTGAGCAATAGTCTTGTATTTGGTAGATAAATCTTTCTTTTCATTGTCGCTTGAATCATCAAGGCAGTTTACCAGTTCGTACTGTAGGATGTTGAATACATTCGTCCAGGTTTTGACTGTGTTTATACTTCTGGGTGAGGTGTCGGAGATAACCTCTGAACTCTGGCCTGAATTCTCACTAGTTTCTTTAGCTTCTTTTCGTGGTAGCATGGTAGCAGTTCTTAAAAACCTGTTACTTGTCACAGAAAACACACAGGACTGAATATCTTGTTAAGCAAGCTCTACCAAAATGCGAAAGTAATTGAAAATGAAAAAGTCTTTCTTGCCTTAGACGTCTCGACCTGCATATACCTTCACTGAAAATACGTTTAATTATTTTAATAAAAAGATTTAGGCATTAAAGAAAGATCTTATTTGAAATCATTTCCTCAGGCTGATCATTTAATAACATTAATGGTCAATTTTCGTGATCGGAAAATAAAGTTGAAATCAACCGTATTGCAATCAACATAAACTCAACGGTAAAATAAAAGTGTTTTATTTTGTTAATAAACCGAGTTTATACGTTAATTAATTATGTTTAACCTTAATCCATTCCGGGGTTTGGAGTCCTGGGTGATCTTATTTCAGTTCAAGCTATGATCCCCGAATCAAGAAATCGTTATTTGATAAATAATCAAGTTTAACCTTTTAATTAATTGTGATTAATTAAGGGTCTCACGAGTTCGGGTATCGGGATTTCAAGTTTTTGTTCAAGACAGGATTCCCAAATCGCAAAGTTGCGATATGATTTAATTATCGTTAATAATTATTAATCGTTTAATTAACCTGGTTTAATTTAAGCTAGTTTCACGATTTCGTATATCGAGACTTCGGTGGTCGCTCGAGGCAGGATCTCCGAATCGCGAAGTCGTGATGTGATTAATTAGTACTAATTTCTTTTAATGCCTTAATTAACATGGCTTTAAACTTATCATAGTTTCGCGATTTTGCATGTGGGGACATTGAGATTCTTTATATGTTGGACTGTTAGGTTTGTGAAACCGCAAAACTCGATATTTTGAAGACTGTCTTTAGCGATTTGACCCTTAACTAGTGGGCGGCTCCATAAATTTTAATAACTTAGGATCGTTTTATTAAATGAAAGACCTCATCAATGGTGATATCCAAGTGCACGTTTGTCTTTATTTAATGAGAATTAAACCTATTTAAGTCTAAAGTTTAGAAAAAATATACGTTTCAATAGAACTATTGAGAAAGACAGTTGCCAATAACGATCATTCAGAGGATGACTATGAGAAGGTTCTTGTTGAAATATTGTTGAA
The DNA here is from genome assembly GCA_000966675.3 of Picea glauca. Taxonomy (NCBI): domain Eukaryota; kingdom Viridiplantae; phylum Streptophyta; class Pinopsida; order Pinales; family Pinaceae; genus Picea; species Picea glauca. The sequence goes on along the minus strand of JZKD02S1671204.1, from coordinate 624,908 downwards.
GGGACTTTAAAAGTCCCCATGGAGAACCACTGATGGGATAATATTAGAGCGGGTGCTAACAGCCAAAACTGGTATAAAAATGTTCATGCCTATGTGGCACAAGGTATGAAGGGATTGGGTAAGAATACCTTCTAAAATGTTTTATGGTCTTAATGTTATGTATGGAATGTTGAAAGGTAGTTGTATGCCTTGGATACCCAAGTAGGCTATGATTCAGGAAGGATAACCTGAATGATGGAGGTGTGAACCTCTGGTAGTAAAGACTGATTGTAATCCTCAGAAGAATTATGAACTGATATGTCATGAATACATGGACCAATCAAGGAAAGACTGGAAACAAAAGTGCTCATAGATGGCACGCTGCATGGAATGCATTGAGGGAACACATGTTGCATAAGATGGAAGACAATGTATTTTTCAATAAGAAAGGAGGACCTTCCAATGTTTTGCTTACATTATGTAAGCGCTGAAGGAAAACTAATTTGGGTGGCCATGAGTATTGGCACCCTGGTTATTAATGGAGAAAGAATGCTTAAAGGCATTCATGTGAAACTTTTGAGTTTCATGTGTACTGATTTGGGAATCGTGATTATCCTGTAGCCGGAAGCATAGTCCCGCTGTAACAATGAATGAGAATGAATAAATCATATGGTGAAAATCTTTGCTAAGATCCAACGCACCATGACAAATTTCTTGTTGTAAAGTGTGGGAAACTTAAAATCAATGCAAAGGTGCATTGGATATGAATGTGGCCCCGAATGTTAGCACATTCATTAAGGTCAATTGATAACTGAATTACATTCTGAAAAATTTGGTAGGCTGAAATGATGCATAGGTAAGGGATGATGTATCCTTTTTCTTTGTATCATTGAATAAATGAAAATGACTTGGATTGTTAGTATGCTTGATTTTGAAAAGGTAATGTGCATGAAAACTAACAATTTGTTTGGCTAAGAAATGTTGAAATTGCAGGAGGAAATGGGTCTTGGATATGGCAGTATTGTAAGCCCATAAGGAAGACCAATTTCCTACTGAGCCAAACTGCAAGGAATGGTATTTCCTTTCTGAGAAAGTGAATTTGATTGTTAGTATGCACAATTCTGAAATTGTTTGTGATGACGTTATAAAGATGAAATAAAATGTATGTACCTAGAAACTAACAATTTGTTTGGCTGATTGAAGTTGAAAGTGCAGGAAGCAAAGGAGTCTTGAATATGGAAACGTTGTAAGCCATAAGGAAGACCAATTGCCTGTTGAGCCAAACTGCTATGGGAAGGAAAGTCCCATAATTATGAATCTGTTTCTTGTGCGAAACAAATATGGAAATAAAATGTGGAATTTGGATATCTGTGGGTCACATATTTACAAGAAAATTTTGAATTTAAAATTTATGATGATGTCTCGTGAATTTTTATATGTCTGTGATACGGGTGAGAAAGAGTATGATCTTATCGCATGAAATAAATACTGACTCGAGAGAAGGAGATTAACCTTCGTCCCTATCTATGATTGAGTCGAGAGAAGGAGAGTAACCTTCTTCCCTAACTTTAGCTGAGCCGAAAGGCTGTCAAGCTGTAAAAGCATGAAAAATGGCTATTGTTGAGCCATGAGAACCCTGTGGTAAGAAATGATCTCCTAGAATATATTGTTTTGAGGTAACACAAGCCGAAGGGATGCCTCAACAGAGCAATTCTGAGGGATGCCTCAACTGTAAGACTCGACAGAGTCTCTGGAATTCTTTCTATGCGAGAAAACCTTGGCAAGGCAAGATGGATCACCTGAGGGATTGTATAGCAGAGAAGGGGATGCCTGAGCCTGGGTCTGGAGGGTGAGTGACCGCAAGGAAGAGGAGACCTTAATATTTCTTGTAAACTTTTGATCGGGATCATGCACACGATGGGTAGTTCTTCCTATGCGAGAAAACCTTGGCAAGGCAAGATGAATCACTCGAGGGACTATATAACAGAGAAGGGGATGCCTGAGCCTAGGCTTGGAGGGTGAGTGATCGCAATGAAGATGAAACCATGATAGTTCTTGTAAACTATTGAATTGGGATCATGCACCCAATGGGTATGTCAAGAAAAAACAATGAGCCTGGATAACAAAACAACCATGCAGTTACAAATCCACAAACTATGTAGATAGTTATTTTGCTAAGATTATGAAATTTTCCTAGAATTTTTTTTATGCAATGTTTTCGCATAAGACTATGATTAACGTGCTTGTTGTCCAAGAATTATTGAAAGAAGGTGACCAAGATCAAAGGTCTGAAAAAGGACCTGACCAAGGAAGAAGGATCAAGATTTTTGAAACAAATGAAAGAGAAAGGAATGACAGGTGTTTTGAGAAAGAACACCGAGGACGATGTTCCTTTAAGGGGGAGGGAATTGTAACACCCTTGTTTCACCCAGCTTGTAATTAATCATAAAATAGGATTTACCATGCTAAGGCATGTGGACAATGTAAATGTATTATTATTTGATTTTCCAATAACTAACTGTGGGGGTGAAGCCTTGAAAGTACTGGCCATGATATCACTAGAGGAAAGAATGAGAAAACTATAAGGGTGGGTCATTATATCGAATAACCCCAAATTCCCTTGATGAGGATAATAAATCTCCTTTGAATCCCAAGGAGAGAAATCAATTAATGAAGAAAGGACCAGTGGTTGAATTATCAACCACTCCCATGAATGGAAGCATGGCCGAAACTGTAGAATGTCAGCCCGGAGTACCATTGGGTATGACAGGCCAAGCTGACCAAAGTTTCCTTCTAATAGAAAGAACAGGATGAGTCGAGAACCATCCTGGAAGAAAGATATACAAATGGATAAGGAGAATGCGCAGAGCTCTCCAATGGATAATGAAGAGAAGGTCGCGAGATTAATGATGAGTGAGCATCTGATAAACCTCACTGAGACCATAGAAGAGAAGGAAATCTATGAAAGTTTGCAGAGAACAAAACTCGAGCATAAGCTGAAACAGAGAAAGAGTCATTGAGAACTGCAAGAGTTCCCTGGTGATATCATGGCTTGGAACGGGGGTGGCCAAAGTGCTAAGAATGAATGCCTCTGAGCCTATGGTTGGGTGGAAAGATGAACACCCACAGTCAGTTAGTTGGATACCACCTGTAATAGATAAGTAATCACATATCTTGTGTATTTAAGTGGTATTGTGAATTAAAGATGGATATCCTATGAATGTTGTAGGGATATATATGTTTTCTTAATTATTTATACTGCATCCCATTTTGGTGTCTGCTTGATTGTATAATTAGGCAAGTAGGAAAGTATATGGATGGGATATGTTTTATACTCGTAAATGCTTGCGTCCTGTGGGGGTTAATCTAGAGCCACGAACTGTGAGTTCGTCAACCTTGGGCATAGTTTCATGTACGCATGTCGACCCTCCTAGTCGTTTTGAGTCCCTTGGAGGATGGAGTCTGTTAAAGCTTAGGAGATATAATGAATGTATACACATGCTCTCTACGAGACAAATAGAGACCGAGAACCATTTAAGTTCTAGAGTTGAGGAATGAATGTTACTAAGGGGTGCACGGAAGGATTCTTCCAAGCGTTAAGTTCAAGAGAAAGAGTGAAAATCTCTTAATCCTTTCAGAGCTAACAAATCTCAGGAAGAGTAGCGAGGTTGAAGTATCGAAAGGGAAGGTTCCCTTGTTTGGACGACGAATGGACGAAATTTGTTCGGAGGAAGCCATGGTCTATTGTGACCGTTGGATATGGGAAAGAGTGTAGGAGTTAACCCTTAGAGTCATTCAGACTTCGCGAGTTCGGTGAACTGAGAAAGTTTGTCGTAAGGGAGGTAAAATCCCCAAAGTCCCGAAGTTAACTCTGATCCTTAGATCTGAGGATGTCTGAGAACTATCCCAACCATCAAATCTAAGAGGCAGACGATAGCCAAGTCACCAGAACTACCCATGACTTAAGAATATTATAGAAAACATGGATGCAAGTCGTTTAACGGGAGGAGAGGCCATCCCTATCGTCAGATCGAATCAAATACTCATTGGAGTTATCGAATCAAACACCAGCCGCTCGATTTAATTGACGGTTGGGAATCATTGCGTAGTGCGAAGGTGAATTTAGTAGACCTGCTAGTTCACGGCTCGCAATCAACCCACATCATTGATCTAGTTGGGGATGGAAGATCAATGACTAGGATTAGACTAGAGTCAAGCGAGTACTTCTAGATTGCGGAGGTTGAGATCTTTGATAAAGAGCATGCACGTTGGGACCCCACAATTGATGTGGAACGTCGATCGACGGACACCTCGGTATCGGTCGGATTATGATCACCAGACCCTGAATAGTTGTGGTGGTCGTGAGACCTTTTGGAAATCCGTGGAGTAACAGAGTCCCTCGGTATGAGAAAAATTGAAAAGCTCAGAAGAGATAACTTTTTCAAGAGCAAAGACGGGACCCAAGATAGCCAAACTCCCAGGAGGAATGAAGGCTGATGCCTTTGAACATCTACCAAACTCTTCCAAGTTGGAAGAAGTCAAAAGATCAGGAGGAGGAGCAATAGTGACCGTTGGATCGAGCACTATGAAAGATCTGGATCGTTAGATCCTATGAACATACACTTAGGAGTACGTGTAGGAGAAGATCATATCTGGGCCGTCATATCTGAGAACGAGGACCAACAATCATTGGATCCCAAGGAAAGTGCATGAGGCCTAACCCTATGAAAGTGCACACGAGAGTGGACTTGCGAAGTTTCGAATTCAATCAAAACCGTCCATCGTCAGGGTTGATACGTGGCGTAAGATCCACAACTTCGGAGGATTATGGACAAGGAGGAGGAAAAATAGCCAGAGTAAATCCTGGCTGTTGATCGCCAGGGGACACGCGTCAACAGATCAGTAAATCTAGAGAAATCACTTCGAGAGTTTCAGATTGAGAGTTGAAACTCCCAAAGCCTGAAGTTCCAAAGGGCCTAAGAACCGATGAGTTGAAGTAGATATAAACCGTCAGATATAGAGGACAGGTGGCGTGAATCTGTGGATTTCGGGTGAAGAACCAAAGTAAATGTCAACCTTCAGATCGTTCGAAGTAGATATGAACCGTCATATCTAGAGGACAGGTGGCGTGAATCTGTGGATTCCGGGTAAAGACCCAAAGTAAACGTCAACCGTCAGATCGTTCGAAGTAGATCTGAACCATCAGATCTAGAGGACAGGTGGCGTGAATCTGTGGATTCCGGGTGAAGACCCAAAGTAAACGTCGACCGTCAGATCATCTGAAGTAAACCTCAAGTGTCATATTGCCAAAGTGAATCTGATTCATCTGATTAGCGACTTCGAGAAATCCATTCGATATTTTCCTAGTTGATGTTTGATATTCGCGAAGTTTGAAGTCCCAGAAATCTGAAGTGAATCCCAATCGTCCGATCAGCCGAAGAAGATCTGGGCCGTCAGATTATCCAAAGTAAATATCAACCATCTGATCAGCCGAAGTGAAGCTGAGTCTTCAGATCGTCCGAAGTGAATATCAAGCGTCAGATCACTCGAAGTGGATCTGAGCCGTCAGATCCAAGGGAGACGTGGAGAAAATATGAGAACTCTGGATAAATATCTAAAGTAATTCATAACCGTTCGATCTAAGGGAGACGTGGAGAAAATCCGTGGACTCCGGGTAAAGACTCGAAGTAATCCTCGATCGTCAGATCAAGAGGACACGCGTTAGCGGATTATAGACTCTGGATAAAATCCATTGGGAAAAAAGGTGAAGTTTGAGCTTTGAGATCTCAGAAGTCTAAAACCCGAAGGAGATCTCGACTGTTGAACGAGAAGAGGGCCACAAGATCGTTGATCCAGTGGAAAGGTCAACCACCCGAAGTAAAGGCAGGGCAGTTGATTAGGAGGAAAAGTGTCTACAGATCGTGAACTCAGAATATTGAAGTACATAAGAGAGCAGGGTTTTGAGAGTTGAAACTCTTGAAACCCAAAATCACGAAGGAGATATCATTCATTGATTTTGTAAGAGGTTAGATCTGATCCGTAGGTTTGAGAGGGGCAGTTTTGAACCGCCAGGTTTTGATGTACTGTCAAGATCGGGAGATCAATGGTCCCGTAGGATTGCGGGGATAAGAATTGCACGAATGTTAAAAAGTTGAGGGTGTGCTGCAATTCAAACCATGGATTTGAAAAGAGAACACGTGGAGGCTTGAGGAGAATTGTGGGCTAAAAAGAAGTTTGATTCAAATCGCCTTTCGCTGCATCCACAGTCACGCAGTCCCGCAAGTTCATCACCTAAGGTCACATCAAGAGGGGGCTTATCCAGAAAAGGATCCAACGCCCAATACCCTGAGATTTCATAGGGGAGCGAAAGGGAAGGTCGCGGGTGCCCTTAAACCTACACCAAGAAGCCGAAAGGTTGTTTGTTTAATTACAGGATGAGACCATCAAGGTCTCAGAGGATTTTTTGGCTTCAGAATCAGATATCTCCAACCAAGAGGTCAGACTGGTTCCCCGACTTTCTAAATTAGAAACCATGAATGGAGATTCTGTCCTTAAAGAATTTTTTTTTTTTTTGACCTGTCGTGGGTGTGTTACAGCAACAGAATAAAAGAATATCATCCACAAAAAGAAGGTGGGTGATTTTGTGGCCTTGGGCGACAAAAATACCATGGAAATTCCCAGAGCGGGCCTCATGGTCTATTTTGCGGCTGAGGCACTCAGCCACCAGAAGAAAAAGGAGTGGTGAGAGTGGGAAACCTTGCCTCATACCGTGATCTGAGTGAAAGAAAGGAGAGGTTGCCCGATTTACCAGAATAGCAAAAGAGATCGGAGTTAAACAGACCATGATCCATTTGATAAATGGAACTTCAAATCCCAAATGTGTGAGGAGAAGTTTGATGTAGAACCAATTTACTCTATCAAAAGCCTTTGACAGGTCAATTTTTAGTATGGGTCCTTGGGATTTGGAGGTTTTTAGGTTGTGAAGTCCTTCTTGGGATACACGAATAACTTCATGTATTTTCCATCCTTGCAAGAAACCAAAATTTTCTTTTGAGATTATGTTTGAGATGATGGGCTTTAGCCTTCTTGCAATACTTTTAGATATGATTTTGTAGAGGCAATTGCAGAGGGATATAGACCAAAAGTCATCAAATTATTGAGGTTCATATTTTTGGGGGATGAGGGAAATGAAGGTCGAATTTATAGGTGCATAGAGACACCCATTTATTCTAGATTCCTATACAACCTGTAGAAGGTCCACTCTAGTTTGATCAAATAAAGCCACATAGAACTCAATATTCCACCTGTTCGGACCTGGGATTTTATCCTTTTGGAAACTTTGGATTGTTTCTTTTAGTTCTCCTTCAAGGAATTCAACAAAGAGATCTTTATTTCCATCCTCATCCACAAATCTGGGGAAGTAGAGTACTGATTTTACGATGTTTGCAATGATTTCTCTTGGATCAACGTTAAAAAGAGTTTTGAAGTGTGTGATCCCTAGATGAGCTAGTTCCTCAAAAGAGGTGGCTGGAGAATCCCCTTGACCTTGCAGTTTCTAAATGGTGTTAATTGCCTTCCTTCCCTTTGCAAAGGCATGGAAAATTTTTGTGCTTTCATCTCCCTTGTCCAACCAGATGGCTCTACTTTTGAGACACCATTCGACTTCTTTGTCATCCAACAAATTTTTACGTCAGGTCTCCAGGGATCTTAATTTTTTTTTGGTCTCTTGTGAGTAATAACCTCCATCCTCTAGTTTGGAGATATGATCAAGCTAGGCTTCAATCTATCTTAGTTCCACGTCTTCTTTGTTACGCTTTTCACTAGCCCAAGTTAAATTCAGTTGCTTTATGTGCTTAAGATTTTCCACAAATTGAACTACTGCTGGGGGGTCGACTTCTGGATCAAAGGCCATCCAATTTTCCTTTACCAAATTTTGGAAGTATTCATCCTCTAGAGAGGTAGCATTGAAATTGAATGGATTGGATGGTTTCTTTGGGCCATAATCAAGTTCAAGCCAAATCGGGTAGTGATCTTAATCTCCTCCACTATCGATCCATTGTTTTAATTAGAGAGGGAAATAAAATGGGGATTCATGGACTAGAAAGCGATCTAATCTTGTAGCCACCTTGGCATCACTATTCCTCAATTTTCACCAAGTGGGGACGAGCTTGATGGGTGCTATATCGATGAAAGCCAATTCAATGAAAATATGGGAAAATAGGGCAGATCGAGGGTCTGGTTGGGCCAAAGGTCCCTAGACTTCTACATTCTCAAAAGAGAGATTTAGGTCTCCACCTAGAATCAAAATTTTCCCTTTCAAAAGGTCCTTATTGAAGTCTGATTCCCAAAAAATTGCCCAATCAGAGTAAGGTACATACACATTTAGAACCCTGAGCTCCAGTCCCAAACCCTTCAGAAAGAGATCTACCCCTAGGCAAGATTCCATCGCCCAAGAGTTTTGAAGCTTGACTGATATTTTGCACCATCTGAGGCTAGTCCTCTTGAGCGACGAGTTGCATGTATCCGGATAAATTTCCAAGATGGCAAGAGGGATTCAAGTGAATTTGTCACTGTGGCTTCCACAGACATCGTTTCTTATAGTAGAATTATAGAAGACTGATGGTGTGTAATCATCCTTTTTAGCGCAATTTTTCTTGGGGGACTTGCCAAACCCATGCAATTATAAGAGAGGAATTTCATGGGGAAATCCCTGTCGGGGATTTTGATGCTCTAAGGGCCCCAGAAATTGATCTTTTTCTACCAGAACTGATGTCAATTAGTGCACAATTTTTTTCTTAAGAGAGATGGAAGGATCAACCTTAACCTTTTTTGGATTTATGTATGCCCGAGTTTGTGCCTAGCCTAGACCCTTCTAGTCTTGGAACCAAAATATTGTGATTTTTGAGACTAAATATGATAGTTGAGTCCTTAGATCCATTCGAGGAGAGGTTATTTGAAGATGAGATAGAGGGGTGCTTGGGAGGCGTAGTGAGGCCACTGGTGGAGGGGGTAGGGGTGGGGAGGAGGAAGGAGGAGAGTGCGAGAGGGTTCCAGGAGGGAGGGAGGATGGGAAAGGGAAGGGTTTGTATAGAGGGGCGGTCCAATTTTAAATAATGAAAATAATGAATAATATTGTTGATAGGAAAAGGGACATGATATGAAAGATGCTTACCCACAAGAGAATGGAGAGGAAAAAGTGGTTGTTGACCAGAGAGGGGGTCGACTGCTGTAGTGACTGCCTTCCAGGGGTGAGCCTGTAGTTGTGCTTCAGTGCAAGAAACATGTTGTCTACTCTCTGGACTTGGTTGTTTCTTTCCTGAATGTTGTGAGCGATTCGTTGTTGATTGTGAAGAATTGGTGTTGTGATCGTCCATAGGTTTGGGGCGTAAAAGGTTCTGACCATGAGGAGGGTTTGATTTTTTACCATGAAAAGTTTGAAGACATTCCCTCAAGATGTTCCCATGTTCATGGCATTGTCTACAACAGAAGGGGAACCCTTTGTAGTCCAACATCTGAGTGCGTGTGCGTCCACCGTCCGTCATCTTCAATTGTTTTTGTAGTCCATTTTTTATATTGAGGGAGACAAAGATTCAGGCAACAACCATATCTCTTGTTTCCTTGAAGGACATATCTGACTTTATGAATGTCCCTAGTTCATTTCCAATCACTTGGAAGCAATTTTTTGACCAATATTATGGTGGGAGACCTGGAAGGCAGACCCAAATGGGGATGGTGTCCAATATTTCAGTGGCTGCATCAAAGGTGGGTACCCATTTCTTCAGAAGTAATGGGGTAGAATCAATACTCCAACCACTCAGAAGGTATTTTTTAGCAAGGTTGTGGTTGGATAATTTTAGCATAAACCACCCTTTTGATAAACGACTGAGTTGTGGGGGTGATCCCCGCCAAGAATCAATGACCCAAGATTGCAGGGTTTTAAAACTGAAATGTTGGCCATAAGATTTTCCCACAAGGTTTTTGTCAGCCATGTTTGTGGCTTCCTCCATAGTAATATCTTGACCGAGAACAATTTTTTATTCTACTGCTGCGACCGAAATACACTTTTTCCTTCTGTTCTTCTTGTGACTGAGACTGGGAGGATAAGTTGTGTCTGCTACAGGGGTACCATGAGTGCCAGAGGAATCTCCCAAAATGTCATCCCAACCATTTAGATTAGAAGGGTCCAAACTAGAGGTTATAAGTCCAACTTCCTGATGTACGCCAAGGTAAGGGGGTTTGGCGTTCTCTAGATCTGGGTAAAAATAAGAAGAAGGGAAACCTTGATCCAGGAGTTGTAAACCCTGAGAGAAGGGGTCCAAAGTGGGGAAATTTATAAGGGGGTTTGATTTCGGGAGGGGGGGAGGCACCCAAGGGTCTAGAGATGAAGAGGGTTTGTTCTAGTGTGGGTCGAGGAAGTATTCATAATGCGATGGAAAAAAGGGTTGTCTAGTTGGTGGAGTGAGTAGATGGGGAACTGGTGAGTAGCGAAACAAAGAAACATGAGAATAAACCACCTCTGAGGAGAGTGAGGGAGGGGTTAAAGAATTGGAAGAAAAGGTGTAGTTCCTAGGAGGTAGGGGGGAGGTGTCGTTCAAATATCTATGCAAAGTGATAGGATCAAGAGGGTGCGATTCGGTGAGGTGCAAGGGTGAGCTGCTAGGTGGCGTGGTCCAATGTAGAAAATCAGACGGGTCCGGAGAGTAGTCTACTAGG
>JZKD02S1671204.1:566030-577274 GCA_000966675.3 Picea glauca | reverse complement strand
TGGAATATTCTCTCCTAAAATATAGGAGACTGGATAATGACTAATTATGACTAATAAACAAATAAAAACCTTAGGAAAAAGAAATCCTAGGTGTGTGTGAAGTAACTCCAACATGATCATGTTTGATTGTGGTTTACCATAATGTTCATGGTTGACCATGGTCTACTATTGGTGACTATGTTCACTAGTTGAGCATAGTCGAATTTGGTCATCCATGGTTGAATATTGATGCTAATGGTTGATTACTATTAACTATAGTAGGACATGCATACATGGATTTACCATGGTTGATCATGTTTGACTATGTATAATGATGTTTGACTATGATTTGACCATGTTTGACTCTGGTTGACCATGTTACAATATTTAATCAAATTACAACATGAATATTTTGACTTTGTAACTTACTCAAACCCATGAAAGGTCCATTACTTGCGGAAATACACATAAAACTTGAAATTTTCTGCTAACTAATCTTGTAGCTTACCAACAATAGGAATACACACATATTTAACCATTTGGCTACCATTAATTAAATGCAGCCACAACATACTAAATAAACATGAATGCAACTAATAAGTTTATCACAACAACATATAATTCATCCTCATGCACAAAGTAAAAACACATAGTAGTTAAGTCATAAATAACTTTGAAAAATAGATAAACACTTATGTTTTTAAAACAATTATGCAACTAGTTTCTTGGGATATATGTTCCAACCAACCATAGAATTTTTGTTCTAGGTATCAACAACAAGTCAACACTGAGTTGGGGCTATGAATCCACAAAAGAAGGGTGTCTCTCACAATTCACTCACAACTCAGATATCACAGAACCCACTAGTATTCACCTACACCTATCTTGATTTCCACCGGCTCTTTTCCTTTCTCCCCACCCAACCCAAGGAATGTACCACTACATTGATATCAGTCCATCAGAATTCCCATTGATTTCTTAGGGTCTCTCTGGAACACATAATGAGGAATATTACTACTAGGAACTCAAAGGAACTCACTGCTAAGAAAAATACCAGTAAAACAACAACAATCACTTGTTGTTATAGTGAAAGTCACACAAGAGTTCACTCTTCAGGCCCAACAACCCGGTTCTTCTAAAAGATTGAACTTTTTTTTCTTTAGTCTTTAGTAGCTCCAAAAATGCTCTATAGTTTTCCCTCCATTGTTGTTCCAGCTCTAGATCTCTTCTTTTTCCCGTTCTCTCCTTGCTCATGCAAAAACATGACTATCTACAACTGCCTATTTTTCCCATACAAATTTCTTCTCCTTTCCCCAACAAGTTGACTCACACTCATCCTCAAACTAATTGTACCCAACCTCATGTTGCCAATAACTATGGGATGTGAATTATCACACCCAACCTCTTACATGAGTTTAATGATTGGGTTCTCATACACCGAAACAAAAAATATAAGTTTATCTCCAATGATAATAAAATTGAAGAAAGTGGGTTTGGATTAATACCCATAAAATAATTCCCCCCTTGAAACCCTCTTAGAAACTCCTTTCTCTCATGGAAAACTTATCCCCCATCTCTTTCCATGTCCCCCAGTAGTCGGCACCACATTTTTTTTATTAAAATTTATAAATACAATTCACATATTACATTGCTTAGCCATAGCCACATTTCATAACTACATTATGCATTAATTAAACTAAGGATTATAGTGGGGTTGTTTGTAGTGTAGCTAGAGAGGTAGTGGGGGGGTGGAGGGACCATAGTGGTAATACTGGAAGTCATTCAATGTAAGGTGGACTAGGTCCACTGTGGTATTAAATAAGGCCCACTATGGTATTTGGATAGAATAAATGGGTAGTTAGAGATAATAAATGGGCTTTCTAGAAGATACCGTCTCTAGAAGGTTCCTAGGAGATAGAGAATGTTATATAAGGAAGTGTAAGAAATGTAATTGAAATGATGAAGAATATTGTTGATGTATAAGAAAGTATTGCTTGAGGAGTTTTATCCTTCCTGAAGGATTAATAGATGGTGTTACCCTACCGCAAGGGTTTTCTATATTCTTGTGTTCAGTGTTTCAACAAATGGTTTTATTTTATTCTCGGTTATTTATGAATCTCATTTGCAGATCTAGTATTGGTATACGACATTTGGTATCAAATCTCTTTCCTTGGGAAAGAAGAGAATATTTTTTTGGTTATTTTTTGTAGAAATTTTTAACAAAAAAGGGGCCGACGTACTTCAATCTCAGATATGAGACTTTTTGCTCGAAATTTTCAAAAAGTAATTGGATATTTGGGTTCCTCTCGGAAAAATACCCAATTTCAAACAAAAATCAGCCAAAAGAGAGTATGGGAAGTAAAGTTATGAGCATTTTAAATTCAATAGTTTTTCAGGGTTTTTCCGGAAAAAGCCACAATTTTCTACAATATGTTATTTTTAAAACCTAGTTTTGTTGCATATTTATTCCCAACAAGATGAATTTTACTAGAAAAGATAATGACCTTAGTATTGAATAATTCATAAAAGACAGGAAGTCATATTGGAAAGAGAAGTGGAAATATTGGGTAGAGTATAAATTACAAGGCGATGCCGCCATTTGGTGGAAATCACATTGTTATAGCCAATTGATGAAACTTTTTGATGAAGCATTTGAAAAATTACTTTTAGATAAATGGTCTCATACTGATAAAGGGAGCAACAAGAGTTTATGTGGAAAATCTATATTACAAGTTCATGGTTGTATTCATAAAGAAAATGTCATTATTTCTATTAACCCTAGTTGCCAACAAATTTTTATTGATGTTCAGTTGGTTAATAAATTGCAAATTCCTGCAAAGAATATTCACAACACACAGGTTGAGGGGGAAACTGTTCAATTTTTTAAATATCTGAAGAATACCATGGATAACTATGTGTTGCATTCTTATTTTCATGCTATAGATATGACTGATATGGATATTGTTTTGGGATATCCTTGGATAGAATCAGTTGGTACAATTAATATTAATGCACAAAAGAAGTTTTTGAAGATGCGGTACAAGAAAAAGAAAATCACATTGTAGAATGTGTCTCTTAGTAAGTTATAAGTCCCCATGATGATCAACACAAAATTTATTGTACAATTGAAAGTGGAGTCAGAGGTCGAGTCTACAAAAGTGGATGAAGCAAAGCCACATGAAGAAAATAGTAAAGAAGTTAAGGATTTTATTGACTCAAAGGCACAAGGAGTTGGATATTTGAAGAAAAAGGAACAAATTCCTATAGTTTTTGTATATTTTAATCCACATCATATCGAGAAACAACAATAATCATGAAAATGGCATGAACATCCACACACTTATGCACCAGTGGGGAACCAGAAAGGACACCAATCAAGAGGTGCATGGAGGACTACCAACACTACAGTAAGACATCGGGCTTGTGAACCAATCCCATGGCATCACTGGCATGATGCAGAACAAAGTGTAAAGGAAACAATTGGACATCATTTCCATCTTCCATTAGGATGGATGGATGGTCGTACTTGGTCCCAATTGTCTACAATTCTCAACCGATCATATCATATGGTCTCTTCTCATGTTTTTGGGAAGAAACATGCTTAAGGGGGGTGGAATGCAATATACCTAGGGAGGTAATATGGGTGGTAATACAGGAGGTAGCCAATGGGAAGGGGGTTATATATTAAGAGTGGAGATCATTCAATGTAAGGTGGAATAGGTCCACCATGGTATTAAATAAGGCCAACTATGGTAGTTGGATAAAATAAATGGGTAGTTAGAGATAATAAATGAGATTTCTAGAAGATACCTTCTCTAGAAGGTTCATAGGAGATATAGAATGCTATATAAGGAGGTGTAAGCAATGTAATTGACACAGTGAATAATATTGTTGATGTACAAGCAAGTATTTCTTGAGGAGTTTTATCCTTCCTGAATGATTAATAGATGGTGTTAACCTACCACAAGGGCTTTCTGTATTCTTGTGTTCAGTGTTTCAGTGAATGGTTTTATTTTATTCATGGTTGTTTATGAAGTTTATTTGCAAAACTAGTATTGGCATACAACATTGTTACATTCCCCCTCCTCTACAATTGTGCACCGTCCTCAGTGCACAACACCATGCTGATATACATGTACATTTTTTACATCATAATATTCTAAAAACAAAATTATACAATCTGTTTACCCTCCTACAACAGTTCCAACCATAATATATTTTTTCACTCAACCTACTGACCCAAGGAATGCACCCCCTTCACTTCTCTCAATCCCTAGGGATGCATTATTCTTTTATCATGGATTTCAACATAGGTGACCAAGAATTCTGAGATGTGGTTTTGGAACTCTAGCTTCCCAAAAATGAAGCCTTTCATTTTTAGCTTATGTTTTCTTCAAAATTGACAAAAATTGTGGGTATTCCTCTTGCATAGTTTCTTCGTGCTCCCATGTTTTGTGTTTACGACCATAGTAGGCCCATTGGACATTTACCAAGTCAAATTCTTTGTTCATGAGTATTTTGACTTTTTGGTCCAGGATACATACTGGTTCCACTTGGAAATGTCCTTCATGCTCCACTTGGATCACAATATAATCAATTATGTGGTTAGGGTCAGGAACATATTTATTTAATAATGACACGAAATAAATTATGCACTCTTGGGGATGCAAAAAATTCTAGCATGTATGCAACTAGGCCTACCTTTTCTAAATCCGAAAAGGCCCACAATATCTTGTTTCCAACTTTGGGTAGCAATCCAATATTAATGAAATTCTCTTCACTTTCACTTTCAAAAATACATGTTCACCCACTTTGAAAACCCTCTTCTTGTATGCATAACGTTTCTGCCGATCATGGGAAGCCTTTAAATTTTTCCTGATCTTTGTCATTTTCTATTGCATTTCCTTCAACAAATCTGGCCCAATGACAACTCTCTCTACTGGGTTATCCAAACTCAATAGTGTGTTACACTTCCTGTGATACAATGTTTCAAATGGGATCAATTTTAGTGGGTCTTGATACCCATTATTGTAATAAAATTCAACTAAGTGGATGTAATCCTCCCACTTTGATGGTTTTTCCATCACATACATTTTGAGCATGTCTTCAATTATTCTGTTGGTCCTCTCTTTTTTCCCATCTGAATCTAGGTGATACGATGTACTGATATTCAAAATTTGTCACAAAGCCTTTGAACAACCCTTTCCAAAAATTGGATGTAAACTTTGGATCTTTGTCTAAAACTATTTCCTTGGGCACTCCATGCAGCATAGAAATTTATTTCATGTTTATTTCTTTAATATTCGTTGCCTTGTGTGTAGTCTTTACTGGAATAAAATGTGCATCCTTAGTCAATGTTTCCACCGCTACCATGATGGAATTATGCCACTTCACTATTTTGGGAAGCTTAGTAATAAAATACACTATAACTACTTCCACTTACATTATGGAATGGGAAATGTATGTAACAACCCAATTGGATGTCTATGTCTAGTCTTCACCTTCTAACACTCTAGACATTTGGCTATGTAATTAACCACTTCTTTCTTCATTCTTGGCCAAAACTATTGGCTCCTCACAACTGCAATTGATTTTTGATATCTTGGGTGCCCAACATATGGCACATTGTGCATTTCTCTCAGCACTATATTTTTCAACTCTTTATAATTTTCCAGATATATTTTTCCTTTGTATGTGAGAATTCCATCCTCTTGCAACTCGTAATTTTTAAATTTCTGTTGTAAATTGTCTTGTTGCAATGTTTGATTTAAATGTAAATATTGTTGATCTGAGTTTTCTACTTCAATAATTTGACCTTTCAAACCAATATTGTATATGCTAATGGCTTCCATACACATCTCATGTTTTGTTTTGTTGATTGCATCAATCACTTGATTTTCTTTTCCTTTGATATGTTTAATTTCAACGTCAAAGTCACTAAGAAATTCAAGCCATCTAGTTTGTCTGGTATTTAGTGTGGGTTGTTGTTGGTTTTGATTCTGTTTTATCTATCTATTCTTATTGGTCTTGAGGGATTTTGATTCTATTGACCATTACATATTGACCTCGGTTCATAACTAAGAAGCTTCCCAACAAAATCCCTTAAATACTATTGGCCCCTCTAGTCACCAAGAAGGAACTGCAGTACACAGAGTGCACTGTGCAGTCTCACCCGATATAGCTCTATGGGTGGCTGCAATACTCAGGTGTTTGCAATGTGATACTGAGCGATATATGCACCTTGACCTTTGTTAAGTTCATTTAACATCTAGAATAAAATTCATTCTGTTGTTCCTGAGTTTATACTTAAGGCTTCAATGTATAATGTCAAGGCATCCAAAAAATAAAGAGAGTTTTTAATATGAAAAGAAAATCAATTCTTAAGGGAAAGAAATCTATGGCTGATTTCTAAGTTGTGTTTTCCTAGCTTCCCAACGTTCTTGAACACTTATGTCCTGTTCAATCATTGCCCATGAATGTTCAAGTTCAACCCGAGTGTTAGCGGTATGTAAGATGGTATTAAACAAGTTTAATGCAATGCTGGTATGGTCCGTGAGACCGGGCTCAATATTAGGTTGTCTTGCAACAGGTACAGTCATGGAGAAAAGAAAGTTAAAAGATTTGTTGTTTTTTATGTTTTCTTTTTCTATTTTCAATTATATGAGAAAAGTTCCTAAAATTGAATTAATGGTATAGCAATTCAAAGGTCGTTTTCCGTATTTGAGTCAAATTTGAAAATAATGAATGTGATGAGAGAAAAACATAAAGTTGTTAAAACAAAATGAGGCATCAATCACAAAAGAATCTCACTCTGCTATAGAAGAAGAAAAATGGATGTGAAACCTTTGGTGAACCATAAAATGTGGCAATCTAGCTAACTCACAGGTCTTGTATTTTCTAATAGCCAATACAGAGGAAAATCTGCAAACAGTTAGATAACTAAATAAACATATAACCACAGTAGATGTTGTACTAAGTTGTGATTAGACATTCATCAAAGACATATGAATAAAGATGCTAGAATATAAAAGAAAAGAAGAACACATAACTCAAGAGTGACGAAATATGGAGTCTCTGGTTTGTACTCATATTAATTCTTCAAAAAGAGAAATTTCTCTATTACAATCGGCAAAAAAACAATCACATTTTAGTCTTTTGAAACTATATTTATACAAAAGGTTACCAACCCTAGACGGTTGGAATTCTCCTTACTCCTAGATACTAATGGTTACAAAATACAAACTTGAACCGTTTCACTTGGTTACTTTCTATCTCTATCTAATACTGGAAGAATGGCATGCATATGTTACTTCATTGATTCTTTGAAGTATTTCCTTCACTTGGCTCGAAACACTTGATGCACCTGCTTAGAAATTGTACTAATATTCTTGAAGGCTCTACCACATCTTTTGCCTAAAAAAGATACAACTTTTTCTTTAATTGTGACAACCTGTCTTCAATCCTTTTATCTTCAGAAATTATTAACTGTAACTGTATATTTGGTTTCACTAGACATCTATATATTTGAGCAATGTCAACCTAATTTAGTTGTGAAATTTCGGCCTGTGTTGTCTCTAGGCCTTCTTTGATGTCTAGTTGATGTTTTACAATGTTAATCTGTCCTAGTACTTTAGAATAATCATCATTCCTGAGGGATAGTGATTCTTTGTTAAGTAGATAAAACATTTCTTCACAATCCTCTTTTATTTCCTTGGCCACTCTTTTACTTTTGGCTATATTAGTCTCCCATGTATTTAATATTATGTCGCCTCTGATTTTGTCTTCAATAGTCAATCTGGGACTCTTGGGAGTTACATATATTTCTTCCTTAGAATATGACACAACCACCTTTTGGAAAGTGACCCGGGCTGCAGTTGCCTCTCTTTCTCTGAAATCAATATTCTCTAATGGTTGATTTACTTCCTGAAAATAATTTTGGATGATCTCTACATTAGAAAATAGGTTTTGTTGTGCTGCTTCCAGTTTCTGTTGTACTTCTAGTGCCTGAGCTTGAAACATTGTTATATTTACAACCTTGCTTTCAGTAGAACTTAATTTATCTTGTAGCTTCCTTACTAACTCTTCTTGCTGAATGAACTGCCCTTGACTTGCTTGAGCAGTCTTGTGTATTTCTTCAAGATCAGATTTAAGTTGTTGAATTTCTTGTCTATCTTTGGCTCTAGCTTGTTCGATTCCTTTACTGACTTCTCTTTTGATATTATTCTCTATATTCCTTATTTGATCTCGCAACTGACTTATCATCTGATTCCTCTACCTCAACCTTTCTTCCAGATTATCAATAGAGAATAAGTTGGTCGTTGCAAAAGCTCCCAAAGAGACTGCCACCTTTGTAGCAAAATCTTCATCTTCCAAATTTTTCCCATCTAATAATACTTTGTGCTTTTTTACCATTGTACCTTCTTTCGAGTGCATTTATTGTTTCACCATAACTTTCCTCTTCTTACTGAAAAAGAAGTCAGAGGGAGGTATCTCTTCAATAAGGATTGGGGTAAGATCGCTTACATATATAACTTCGAGACTGGGACTCCCAAAACTTTACTGCAAAGGGATTAATGTTGTAATAAGACTGCCTAACTCTATGAATTGCGTTCGTTCTGTTGTTCTGGAGGTATCAACAGGAGTAGTTGATGATAAAGGGAGTATCATTTGATTCTATTTTAGAAGTGTCTCGGATTTAAGCTCTATTTCAGACTCTGAATGTTCTTCTTGCGAAGCTTCTAATCCTTGTGAATACACTTCAAGATTCTTTGGGCTTTCCTTAGTAGTCTGTTTACCAAAGGACTTTGGTTCAAAACCTGGAGGTATAATTCCTTTCTCTAGAGGAGTGATTATTGATTCTCCCTATAGTATCTTGGGCAACCCACTTCGTCTGTGTTTTTGGAAAGTGAAAAAGTTGGCTTGTAGGTCAGGGGGTAATGCTTGGACTCTGTCTAGTACCTCCTCATAAGCTCTGATTCCTTTGAATATGTCATCACAGGGGGAGTATTCATGCTCATATGTTTTCATATTGCATTGAGCTAGGTGATTTCCCACAATTTGATATGGATCATACCTTCTAAACTCGACATCTACCAGTTTGAATTCCTCCAAAGATGCAACCTCTACCTTGGAATGGCCAAAATTTAGCAATGAAAACCTTCCAACCTATAGAGGGAAAGATGGCCAGAATTTCTTCTGAGCTGCTTTTAATTCTTTTTCGATGCCCCCTGTTACTGTCTGGTAAGCCACTTCTCTGCACACCAGTCTGTCAGGTAGAAACTTTGGGAGAGCATGAGGGGGAATTGAGCATACGAAAACTCTGATATAAGAGAAATTCTCTTCAATAAACCAATCTGCAACTGTTTTAAGGTTTTCCATAATTTTCTCTGAAATCCGAGGGGGTGGATAACCATATAATGTTTGATGCACAGGAATCACTACATCATGACATATTTCATAAAAGAAATATTTTACCTTTTCTTCCCATAATTTAGAATGATAAAAATGGATAGGTTCTGTGCAGGTTGGGTTCCAGTGCGAATTCATCAATGGAAATGGATTTATGTAAAATATGGAATCCATGACATACACAGACATATCAAAGGCTACAGGTTGGCCTTTTGACTTCGCCGTTTGGTACTCAACAATTTCTTTGGTTAGGTTATCTGACAAAATCTTAGCCCAATCGAAAGTGAAACCCTCAGCTACCTCATGCATGATTGATACCCATTCCACTGGGAAATGAGTAGGGATTTTCCTTCCAAATAGCCTACATAACATCATGGCTATATAGACCATATATTCATTTAATGATGCAGTGGCATAAACACCATGAGAATCAGCTCTAAATTTCGCTGGAATTCCCCACCATGTTTTAACTATATCTGGGTAAGTTCGGTCAAATTCTGCACATTCCTTTTGTTGAAAATATTCTACGAATGTAGCATTATAAATATATTTAGAAACATGGGAGATATTGTACATTACTTGAATGTGTTATAGCTTGAAAGAGCCGCCGACGACCTTTTGATGATTTATGATGCTCCTGGTCTGGACATCGGTGTTCTTTAGAGACCATTTTATCATGTCATTGTATGGCATGAGCTTTGATTGCGTAGCTATTTTATGAAGTTCAGCCTATGCTATAACTATGAGTTTAGTTCTAAGCTTATCAATCATTTTGTCTCCATAATCATCTAGGAAATTTATGACTTCACGCTCCAAGATTTCAAAAATATGCATCCAGGACCTGATTAAATCTACAACATGTGGTGTGGGATCAGACAAAACGTCCAAGTTCAGATTTGAGCCTTCACCGGCCTCATCACTCTTCTTCAACATTTTCCTAGGTGCCATGATACGTGTGATAAAAAGAAAATACCTGTTACAGAGGAGAAGGCGTAAGATTTTCTTCAGTAAAACTTTCTACTTTGCTGAAAGTGAGAATGAAATTTGAAATAAAAACTTTTATTCACCCTCAGTATGCCCTTATTCGAGCGTGCTTCTACGGACAATGAATTTATTTGTTTTAATGAGGAGGGTACAACTGGAGATACGCGCCTTACGCTATAAAATATTTCCGTTGATCCATAATAAATATTACCAAATTTCGGCGATTCGCGAATGAGAGTTTTGGATGTAACAACATTGAAATATCCCGAAACGTGAATGTGCGAAAAATCAATTTATATCGTTAATTTTTGTTTAGAGGTTAAATTAAACATTCTTAAGAACTTAATGTTTCTGGGACTTCATTCTTCGAGTTTTTTGGGCGTGATGAATGATAAATTCCCGATTCCTGAAATTACGACTGGTTTAAATTTATATTAAGCAATTTAAACCCTTTTTTTTTAATTAATCGTAATTAAATAAGGGTATCGTGACTTTGTATATCGGGATTTGGAGTTCATTGTCTGAGGCAAGATTTATGAAACGTGATATTACGACAAGTTTTAATTAACGTTAAGCATTTTTAATCATTTTAATTAACTCGATTTAAATTTAAAATAATTTCGTGACTTTGCATTTCGGGATTTCGGAGTTCACTTTATGTCTAACTTTTTGTATCGTGAAGCCCCAAAACTCGATACTTTGGAAGTTGTCTTAGTTCTTTGACTTTTTAAACAAAGGGCAGATCCAATATTTAAAAATATTTTATACCATTGGATTAATCAGAAGGCTTTCTTCGACGATGGTGTCCAATGTGTTCTTGTTCTTGTTTTTATTTAAACAAAATTGAAACTTCTTTTAGTCTAAAATTTAATA
>JZKD02S1671204.1:544256-554538 GCA_000966675.3 Picea glauca | reverse complement strand
GTTACTGTTCTTAAACAATTTTATGCCTATTAAAATATTATTAACCTTCTCTAAGTGATCATCAAGATTATGCAAGACATGAGCAACAAAAATAACAAACATCAATCACAAAAATGATATACACAGAGAAAGATATTCATGAGGAAACCCATAAAGGGAGAAAACCTCTTATTCTTTCAAATGATAGCAAATATTTTAAGTTTTGTACATCATCTTTCTTTGAGCACCAAATCAAAATGAGGCTACAACCTCTTATTTAACAAGATGAAACTTGTAGAGAGCACAAACCCTCTGGTTTCTCTAGCACCCACTAGAAGGAAGCACCAACTCCCTGAGTGTTCCAACACCAACTGAATGGAAGAACCAACTTCCATTCACATAGGCACCAACTTGTATAACAGAGAACAATGGTTCTCCCTTGCACCACCCTACCACCCTGGTTTTTCTAGCTGCAACCAAATGGAAGCTACAAATCACTGTGTTCAAGCACCCGCCTAAAACTCTGAGGACAACAATCCTCCCTAGTACCACCCTACCACCCTAAGATATAAATATTTGCTTGCTGAAATTATCTCATCACTGTTCTGCTCTACCTGCATCAGTGTCTTCCTACTCACATCTTCTTGTGCATAAGCTCTCATACAGTTTGTTGTTTTCACCATTTATGCTCTGTCCAACTTATGTTTTTCATCTCTGCATTTTCTCCCTCAGTTCATGCTATAATCTTAATTGCTTATAGTTCTACTACTTTTTACAGAGAAACAACAACCTCTCTCCGTCACAACATTTTTCTCTTATTCCTTCTCTCATCATCCGTTACACTCTGCATCTCTAACACTCAAGTCAAGAATCTTAAAAACTCTCAGGAATCATGTTTCCAACGTTCAAGAACAATGATTCAACCTCTCAAGAACAATGATTCAATTAGTGTAATTGAATCGTAATTGATCAATAAATCATGAGATGAAACAACAACCCTTCGATCAGATTTAGTTTGATCAGCGTCGTTGGATTACACATGCAGATGATTTTTGACTTTTCAATGTGTAACCTCCGATGTGGAGCCTAGCATCACTAGCTCCTTCCTCAATATTCCACTAATGTGACCTTGGGTGATGTTCTCATGTCACCATGTGATTGCAGGCGCGACCAAAGGTGGTTTGAGGGAAATCCTCTTTTCTCCCTGCAATTCACTACATAGATCCACATATTCCTTTAGCGATACCATGGTTTTTATTGCGGCCCGCTCACGAAAAATTAAGACCCAAGCATGCTCTTACCCCACAATGTGATGGGACCGTTGATCTCACGATATTGACGGTGCTCCTGAACTGACGGTTCAGATCTATCCTTTCAAGTTCCGTGGATCAGATCTAAACTTCCTAAATCAACAACTCTGATTTATTCCGTAATTCGGGATTTGGGAGTTTCAACTCTCAAACCCTTATTTCCTCTGTATGTCAATATTTTGGAGTCGATGATCCTCATCCACCTATCCTTCTCAATCGATGACTCTGCCTCTACTTCGGGGATTTTACCTGCCAACTAGATCAACAGTCCCGTGTCCCCTTTCTCTATCAACGATCGATATCTGCTTCGCTACTCCGGGCTTCGACGATTTCAATTCTCAACCTTCACGCTCTCCCAAAATGATTTTAGCCAGAGTCCATAAATTCCTACCACGTGTCCTCCTCAAATCAACAGTCCTCATTCACTTTGGGACTTCGGCCTTCGGGAGATTCAACTCCTCTACACTCGCTTGCTCCCGGAATGTTTCACTCAGAGTCCACGATCTAATGAAATGTGTACCCTTGAATCAGACGGTTGAAGCTTACTTCAGGTCTTTACCCAAAATCCACAGATTTACGCCATGTCTCTTCTGGATTAGACGACCCAAATCCACTTTGGACGATCCAATGCTTGAGATTTACTCCAGACGATCTGACGATTGAGATCTATTTCAGATGATAGGATGATCGAGATTTACTTTGTCTCTCTGGCTCTCCGAGCTTCGAAATTTTCATATCTCAACTGAAAACTCTCAAAGTGATTTCTACAGAGTTCACGATCCATCACCACGTATCCCTCTAGATCTGACGGTTGAAATTTACTATGGCTCTTCGTCTCTCCAGACTTCGAGGATTTCAAATCTCAAACTTTGCTCCCTCTTGAAATCACGGTCTACTAAAACATATCTCCCGATGATCAACGAACCATATTCTCCCCCTGGTGATGAACGGTCTCAAATTACTTTGGCTATTTCACCTCCTTTTGATCCACGAACTTCCGGAGTTGTGGATGTTACACCACCTGTCCTCCTTGACGATGAACGGTCCCAAACTACTTAGGGACTTCAAAACTTTGTTAATTCCTCTCTCCTGCTTGTGAAAAGCGTTAAGGATCGTTCACCTTGTTTCGATCAGATGGGTGTTGGTCCTCTGTGCTGTGATCCAACAGTCATTGTCTCCCTCTATCCCGAGCTTATGATCTCTCTAACTTAGAAGGTTTTCTAAGTGTTCAAAGGTATCGACCTTTGCTCCTCCTGTGAGTCCCTCTCTTGGACCTCGTCTGTACTTCTGGAAAGTGCTATCTCTTCCAATATTTCTCTTCTCTGTCACTGTTGTTCTTTCCATCAATGACAAGCACACTCTTCTTGTAAAACATGCCAACATTGTGGTGACTTGCCTGCCCAGTGACCTTTGTACTACCTACTTTCCCTTCCATTGTGGTGGCTGATTTGAGGTTCTAGCCTCCATTGTTTTCTCTTCTGCATACTCTTTTGGTCAGCCGATGACATCTTCCATTGTGCCTTCCTGTGGCCGTTCCAACGTGGTTGTGTGTAATATTTCTAGCGCGGTCATTTCCTCCTAGTTCAGGATTGTCCCATTAACTCTCGGGTGCTCTTGAGGGTTTCTAGAGTGTGAATGATTGTGTGTGTCCTCAACCTGTTGTCCCTGTCCCCCTTCTGGTACATCCATGTCCATGCCCACTGGTGTTGTCTATTGGGTTTCCTCCACAATAGGTGTGGGGTTTCCTGGTGTCATATCGGGCGATGGGATTTTGTCCACATTGACGACTTCTGGAGGCTAAAGTGGTTGTTGTTCGCTTTCCTATGCTTGCAGTGAGGATTTGGCGTTGCTTTGGGGTTGTTGACCAATTTGGTTCAGTTCTCCTTGTTTGGGTGGTGTCATGGTGTTCAAGTTCTTGTCCGCCAAACGTGGTGGCCTATATAAGCTCTGGAAACTTCTCTCTCAACTATGTATTCTCTATTTGTCTCTACTTTTCTCACTTTCACAATAACCTTCCCAGTCCCATGTACTAGTTTATATAGGAATTATGTGAAGCTTCTTAAAGATGTTACCTCATTGACGTTTTAATTGAGCCGATGCTTCCCACTTACTTTCTATTGAATTCCCTTTCCATCACCAGTTGGAATGATTAATGCGGTGTCTCGTCAGTCAGTTTTGTTATTTAAGTTTTATAGTCCTTGTCTATTGGCAGTTGTTTGTTGTATCCTTCTTTCTCGTTGTTTCCTCTTTCCCGCTTATAGTGATAGTTGGAATTTTCCTCTGCCGCACTGGCATTCTCGAGTGTGCACACTCATTCTCTTATTGGCACCCTATGCCTTTGTTAAATGTTTGTATTTTCGACACAGTATCTCCTTTGTGTTTTTTTTTTTTTTAAATGCCCAAGGGTTCACTGGCCCTGTACAAATTCAATCGACTCCCATTGATCATCCCTCTAAGTTCTGTTCCTCCTAAATCCTTCAACTATACAACTCCCCCATCTGTGACAGTATTTACTTCGTATGGTCCTAACCAATGCATTTTGAGTTTTCCTGGGTGCTGAAGGGATTTGTTGTCATACATTAAGACTAGGTCTCTTTCCTTGAAACCCTTCCTCTTTATATGTCTTTCATGCCAAGATTTGTCTCTTTCTTTCTGGACTTCCTGGTGGGACCCTGCTAGAATCCTATCTTCCTCCATGATCATCAGTTGAATTAGCCTTTCCTATACCGTGCCTCGTTTTGTCATGTTTGTAATTGCTGCTATGCGCAGAGTAGGCACCAAAAATTCTAATGGAACCACAACTTCTTGTCCATACACCAGTCTAAATGGTGTTTGTCCTATCAATTTCTTGCATGTGGTCATGTATGCCCAAAATACCATGGGTATCTTCAAGTCCCAATCATCCTTATTAACATTGCAGATCTTCGTCAATGCATTTTCAAGGATCTTTTTAAAGGCTTCCACTGTTCCATTTTCTTGAGGATGATATGGTTTACTCTTTTTATGATGAACTTCAAATTCCTCAGTCATAGCCTTAATATTATTTTTAATGAAGTGAGTGCCTTGGTCACTCATCAAAATCCTTGGGCAACCAAATATAGTGATCACTTGATAGAACATGAAGTGTGTTGTTGTCTCTGCGCTGCAATATTTTACTGGTGTTTCTTCCACCCATCATGTCAGGTATTCTATCGCAGTGATATTGTACCTCGAAACTGACCTTTTTGCTGGTGGGTTGATTGGTCCCATAAAATCTATTTCCCATTTGTAAAATACCTGCAAAGTTACTTGTGTTCATAGGGGCATCTCATCCCTTCTATTTGGTTTACCAACTCTCTGACAGACATCACATTTATGGGAATAGTCCTTTGGGTCTCTATGCATGGTCAACCACCATAGTTCTGCTTGCAATACCTTATCCACGGTATATTTTCCTGCATAATTCCCTCTTGCTATTCCCTCATGGGATTCTGCTAAAATTCTAAGTCTTTCATGTTCTAGCACACATCTTTTCAAGATGTTATCTGCACCCATTTTGTATAAGTGTCCTACAATTAGCTGGTAAATTGCAGCCTTGACTACCAGATTCTTATTTTGCGCAATGTTGTATTCTTGTGGTGCAGTCCTTGTACTCAAGTCTTGGATGATGTATGTGAAGTATTCATCGACTATATGGACTGAAAATAACTGTGCGTTCGGAAATTTATCTTCTAGATTTGTAGGTTCCTCCCCATTCGTGATATTTGACAGGTGATCAGGTCCTACATTCAACTTTCTTGGATTGACTATTACTTTAAAGTCAAAATCCTGGAACAACAATAGCCATATGCAAATTCTCCCCCCCCAGCATTGGCTTGTTGACGAGGTATTTGGGCATTGACTGGTCTGTGAACATATTGAAATGTTTTCCTAATAAATAATGTCTGAATTTATGGAGTGCATAGACCATATATAGGCCTTCCCTCTTTGTAGTGTTGTAGTTCTCCTCCAATTCTGACAGTTTTATGCTAGCAAATGCTAAAGGATAGTCCAATTCTCCTGGTCCTGGCTGCGCCAGACTAGCTCCAAGTGCTATGGCTGATGCATCTACATGTACGTGGAATGTCTTCTCCCAATCTGGGAATACTAGTATTGGTGCGATTACCATCTTTTCTTTCAGAGTATCCAGACCATGTTGATAGTCCTCATTCCACTGGAAATTTCTGTCTTTCCTTAGCAATTTCTCCATTGGCACAGTGATCTGTGCATACCCTTTTATAAATTTCCTGTAGTATCCTATGTGTCCCAATGTCTCTCTTAATTGACAGACTGTTTTTGGTGGTGGCAGGTTAACAACTACTACAATCTTGGTAGGATCTACTAGAAAACCTTTCTTGCATACTATATGGCCCAATAGTATCCCAAAAGGTTTTATGAATATGCACTTATTGATATTTAGTGATATCTGGCACTGCCTACATCTTTCTAACATCAAACATAAGACTTCGACGTGTTCCTTCAACAGGATATAGACTATCCAATCATCCAGGTATACTTCTAGAAACTAGTGGATAAATTCTTTAAATGCAACTATGACTACTCTAGAATATATTGTTGGTGCATTATTCAATCCAAACGACATAACTGTATACTGGTATGATCCCCATTCAGTGTAAAAATTGGTCTTGTATCTGTCTTCCGGTGTTATCTTGATCTGATGGTATCCTCAGAATCCGTTGGTGAATGAATAAGCTTCCTGTCCTCCTACATTATCCAATACTTCATCAGTAAATGGAGTAGAGAATGGGTCATGTAAGCATGCATATTTCAATTTTCTCAAGTCAACGCATATTCTTATCCCACCTTGTTTCTTCTCCTCAACTACCATTGGGATTATACATTCAGATTCTTCTATAGGTTCGATGATTCCAACCTCCAACATCCTATCAATCTCAACTTTTTCTTTTTTCTTGTATATTGGGTTTAGTCTGTATGGTCATTGTCTGATTGGTCTTGCCTCAACTATGAGCGTTATTTTCATTTCTCCTAGCTCTCCCACTATGCCTTTCATTTATGTGAACGTTTTTGGGAACAAGTCATTGTATTCACACAGTAAATCTATTATACTTTCTATTGTTTTATCATCCCAATAGTCTCCAACGCTGGCCATTTTGGGATTCTCCATTGTCCTGATGTTGAATTTCTTAACCTCGATCGGTGCATAAATCACTTATGATTCCATATTTGGAAACTCTACTTCTCTCTCTCCTTCAACTTCCTCAATCTAAATATTGCACGGGTCATATTCATTCGGTACTTCTTCCTGCACATGGTAGCATGATAGTAGTTCTTTCACCATATGTCTGTTTTGTTGTTGTTCATATGTTATAAGTTCAACTTCCGATTCCTTAATAAATATCACCCCTTTTATTTGTTTCAGTGCTGCATCTATGTTGGGGTTCTCATGCTCAAATGAGAAAGTGACTGTAAATTTCTGTTGCAGTATTGTCCAGCTCGTAGTTCCTCTACGCAGTTCTTGGTCTGTATACCAGTTTGTTGGGATTCCCTCTAATGTGTGTATGAAATGGTGAGGCCATTCCTTCAGTGGTGTCATTTTCCACAACATTATACACTTCTCCAAGTTTCTTGCTGGTGCCCCCTGTCCATCATATTTCTGCCACTGGTGCCTTCCTTGTTCTTCACCAAACCTAATGTGCAGTAACCACTTACATTGGTACCAGTACTTGATTGTTTCTTTGTGCACACCCCACCATCTCACAGGTGTCGCATTAAGTCCTATATCTAGTTCTAAGAGTCTCTAATTTTCTAACACTTCATCTTCATACTGTGTCAAGAATGCTTCTAGTTCAGTCACCCCGTGGAAGCTGGGTGGTTCCCTTATCTCTGTACCTACCCATCTTACTGTGCGGTCTATTCTTGCACATCTTCTTGTTTATTCGTGTAACCTTTGTTTCCAATTCTCTAAGCCTGTATCTTAGTCTGATGCACATGAGGTGATTCTCCTCCAACTGAGTACCCCATTTGTAGTTGGTTTTATGTAATCTTCCTCTCGCATAGTCATTCTGTACAACTGGTTAATTTCCTCCAGGACTAAGTAAGTAGGCTCTACGAAAATTTCCCCTTTCGATGGGTCTAATGGCGCAATGAATCTGTATTCTCCTGACTCGAAGGTCATTTTCCACATTTTTAAGTTGATTATGGCCTGGTTATCAAACGCCCAATCCAAGTCGATCAATGTTAGATAAGGTGTTCTTACATCCACTATCTCTATTACTTCTAAGTCAGCTTTATTCCACACTCCATCCAAGTCTATTGTCACTCCTTTTAGTTTTCCAATTGGTATAACTCTGTTGATTTGCTAGTTTTAGTTGAACCGGTGAATATCCTAATGTGGGATCTCCCATACATTTCCATTTCTTCTAGGGTAATACATTGACTTTGGATCCTAAATCCAGTATAATATCTCCCATGTTGAAATCTCCAATGTTGACGTTCAGCTTGAACTCCCTACTTGTTCTCCTCCTTGTATGTAGGTGATTGATTATTTTTTGTTCTAACTTTCCTTCTGTCTCTACACTACATCTTTCTAGCATATTTTGTATTAATTTGACAGAGGATGGATCATTTATTAATTTTACACATGATTGCAAAAAGCCTTTAATCGTACTTACTTGTCCTAGGGGCTGTGTTTCCTTGGTGTGATCTAACGATGGAGGCATCTCGTATTTTGGTACTTCCTTACTATGTTTTGTATTTGATGTCGACGTAATGTCTA
The DNA here is from genome assembly GCA_000966675.3 of Picea glauca. Lineage (NCBI taxonomy): Eukaryota > Viridiplantae > Streptophyta > Pinopsida > Pinales > Pinaceae > Picea > Picea glauca. The sequence continues at coordinate 546,474 of JZKD02S1671204.1, read as the reverse complement.
TCTTCAAGAATTCTTGTCTGGCTTGCTTAAATATGTCCTTCTCGTTCTACGCATCAAACTGCTTCATTGGTTCGACATTCTTCTTCACCCATTGGTGTTGTGCTGGTTCTTGTCATACTGCGTTGTTTCCTGTTTTAGCTCCTCCGCATGTAACTATGTTGATATTTCTTCCTTCATCCATTGCTTCTTCTGAAATCCACTGAATATTCTAATTGTTCTGATTCCTCTTTTCCTAGATCTTTCCTAATAGCGTAAGACATTCTTTTGTGTCATGATCCGATGTGCGGCAATACATACAGGTCACTGGTGGAAGTGGATATTCTCTTGCATAATATCCTGGTTGTTGACAATTGTGACATACCACTGGATCTCTAACTCTTCCAAATCCTCCTCTTTCTCTTCCTCCGCCTCTATAGCCATCTCGATCCCCTTGTAGTGTGTTATACTGCGCGGTATTATAGTGTGGTTGTGCACTGTTATATTGTGGTTGTGCAATGTTGTACTAGGTTGGTACTTGATTAAACTAGGGTGCGGCTTGCCCTGTCATCAGTTCTTCTTGTACCATGTATGCATTTGATGTTCTCTCTCTCATCAACCCCATGGTTCTACAATATTTTTCATCATGGCCTGCTGACTTGCAAAAGTTGCAATACAAACTCTTTGGCACTGTCTGGTACTTCTACATAATTGGGCAGTGATATGGATTGTGGACCTATTTTTTACAGATCTCGCACCATATTCCTCCTGTTGGTAATGGATTTGGCATTCCTACTGCCATGTACTGGGCGAATGTTGGACATTCATTGTTATGGTGTCCTTCTGTCCTACATGTGGTACACCAAACAACTTCTCTTTTGTCCTTGTTCTTGTTATGGTTTAACTGGAATGTTAAGTTATCCAAATCCTCCTTGAGCTCCTCGATGGATGGACCTGTCTTCTGATATTGGTTCTCTTCCAGTTGTAGGGTTGCCTGCAGATCCTCTTCTCGTGTCTAAAACTTTTGTTGTCATAATGGATATTCCAAGTGTGGTAATAGTGAATTGACGAACATATGCCTATGTTGCATATCTTTCATGACATATTTCATCTTTCATTTTAGTCTTTTGAATCTCTGGTCAATCTCCCATACAGATTCTCATGGTTTCTATCTAATAATCTCTATTATCTCATTCATGTATTGGTCCTTTGAACTTGGCTTCTGGAAATCATTTATCAACAACTTCTTGATATCTCCAATTGTTTTGGTTGTCCCTGGTGGGTTGTTTGTAGCTAAAATCATATACTAATCCAGTGCGTGATCTCTTAATGTGATACCTAATTGTGAAATTTTAGTGTCCTCGTCTGTGATCTATTTTTCTTCCCAAATATTTTCACAGATAAACAGGTGCTTCTCCGGGTCCTCCGATGCTTCTCCTTTGAATTTTGGTAACCTGATGGTTGGGTCATGTCCCACAATCTTAAATGTTGAACTAGTACCTCTACGCAGTGTAGATATTTGACTACTTCTTCCTGAACTGGCTCCCCCATTTGTTGTTCCTTATGTAGGTGTACCTCATAATGTCTTCCTTCTCCCAAATTTTGGTTGTCTAAACGATGGTGTTTTTCTTGGTGTATTAGTCGCACATTGGTTTATGGGTTCCACACTGATACTGATATGGATAGGAGTGTTGCCTTCTACTTCCACTCTTGGACATCTCGTCTTCCTCTCATATGTCTTGCACAATATTTCCTCGATCTACTCCACAGCCCGTAGATCCTCTACCTCCTCTTCATCACTTTCCAAGCCTTCCCTCATAACTAGGACTCTCTTCTTGGTTTTCACCTTGTAAGTTTTAAACCTATGAAGTAAAGCAATGCATATAGATTCTTAAGCAATACATAAATTAATCAATGGCTCATACACATAGTACACAGAGATTTTTACCAGAAACCCTCAATCGGGAAAACCTTTCTTATTTTCATTATATCGAATTTCACCATTCACCATGCAATATATACAATGTTTTTAGGTATTTCGTAGATACCAAAACCCTAATCCCTTAATCCAGGATTAATTTACAAATCAACTAAAAATAGAAAAAATCCGCTAAAAATCAGATAATATAGGTGAAGGGATCGTCAGACGCAGTTGTCGTATCTGACGCACCCACACACACACACATGCAAAGAATATAACACACACCCAACATTCTCCCACTTGTTGTTTTCTTTGCATCCA
>JZKD02S1671204.1:525035-537760 GCA_000966675.3 Picea glauca | reverse complement strand
GATTTTTACCGGAAACCCTCAACCGGGAAAACCTTTCTTATTTTCATTATATCGAATTTCACCATTCGCCATACAATATATACAATGTTTTTAGGTATTCCGTAGATACCAAAAATCTAATCCCTTAATCCGGGATTAATTTACAAATCAGCTAAAAATAGAAAAAATCCGCTAAAAATAAGCTAATCTAGGTGAAGGGATCGTCAGACGCAGTTGTCGTATCTGACGCACCCACACACACACACATGAAAAGAATATAACACACACCCAACACACCTTGTATTGGTAAGGTACTCCACTGTGCGTCCTTCTAGTTGTCTTCATGATCTACTTGATCTGTTCGTCATCCATCACAATTGGGTCCAAGGCCTCCTCCTTTTTTCATTTATTCCCTTCTCCTTCCATTTCTCCTTTTCCTATCAATGCTTCCCCCCTTCCCCCATGCACGTAGGGAATTTTAGTTGTCTGAATCCATTGTCATTACACCTTTATTATATAGAAATATCTTAATGGAAGTATATAATGATCTGATATACCTACCTCGAGGTCCCTTTAAAAATTCTTGTTCGGTTGTGATGTACGACTTTGTTGTATCTACTGCAAACTCCATGTTAAATCTGACAACAATGTTGTCTAACAAGAAATATATTGTGCGCATAAACTTATTATCAATGTGTTGTAACTGCACGATCTCTTCAGGATCCCACACTAGTTGTCTGATCCGATTCATCAGATGGTTTTCTTTCAATATTTTGATCCACTCTTGCAATATGTGTGGGAAATCATAGAAAAATACTTCATGCAAGTCGGTGAATACGTACTTGTCCAGATACTTGCGCGGAATTAACTTTGGTTTTATATTATCTTTCTGTGCAAACTCTATCTCCTTTGTCTTCAACCAACTTTTGATCTCTACCTTCATGGGATTCCACGGTCTCAACATCCCCTTTTATCTTTGCATTCTTTCACCTTATTGTCATCCGATCCCATATTTGTTTCAGATGTCTTCCACAGATCTCATATGCTTAATCCCATTGCCTTCCAATCATCCAGAAACGAAACCATTTGTTGGTTTTTATTCTCTTTTATCTATCTACTCTTATTGGTATTGAGGGATTTTGATCATATTGACCAGTACAGATTGACCCCTGTTCATAACTAAGAAGCTTCCCAAAAAAATCCCTTAAATACTATCGACCCCTCTGGTCACCCAGAAGGAAACACAATACACAGAGTGCACTGCGCAGTCTCACCCGAGATAACTCTATGGGTGGCTACAATACTCAGGTGTTTTCATCCTGAGATTGAGTGATATCTGCACCTTGACCTTTATTTGATTCATTTAACATCTAGTATAACATTCATTCTATGCATGCATGTGGTACATAAAATTTACTTAGTCACTTCATTCATTCAACATCCATCAAATAATCAAATGCAAAACCACATTCATTCAGTCACATAACACAGTGTTATCTTGGTTCACCCCCTCTTGGGCTACATCCACAAAGATATGGCTCTAAGGATTTTATTATAGTTTGGAAATATCCATGTCGCGCATGGTTACAATCTTAGTTCTTGTTTCTTCCCACAAGCTCCTCGATCCCTACGAGGCTGACTAGATTGCACCAAGATCCCTAGCCTGCGATCTAACCCTCGAGATCGATTCACTCATTCCCTTTTTAGCTCACCCTCTTAGTAACTCGTACAGTCCCTACAGTTCTCTTCCTTTCTTTGTATATCTCGCCTCTCTCTCTCTTTAGCTCTCGAGATCTATGTATATATCTCTTATCCCTTTCTTTGTATCACCAACCATTACAATATATTACAAAAACCCTAACCCTAGTGTGATTAGGTCTTCCATGCAAGCGCGCATGCTTCTTTTCCTTCCATTTGTCTCTTTCCTCTTGCATGCTTCTCTTCCAAAAATAGCCTTTTTTTTTATTCGGCCTACATCCAACAATTTTCCAAACAAATGTTCCAGAACATAGTGGTATATCCTTAACTCAAGTATTTTCCCCATGAGGTAATGTCTCCACAGTTTTAGTGTATGAACAATGGCTGCTAATTCCAAGTCATGTGTAGCATAATTCCTCTCATTCTATTTTAAGTTTTGGGACTCATAACACATGACATGATCCTTTTGAGTGAGGACTTTATCGATCCGTTGCTTGCATGAATCAATGCACACCACAAAATATTCTTTCGAATCTACAATATTTAAGATTGGTGCACTTGTAAAAATGCCTTTCAGTTGCTGAAAGCTCTCTTCACACCCAAAATTCCATTCAAATTTCACTCCCTTATTTTGCAAGGAAGTGATTGGGATTACAATATTTGAGAATCCTTTTATGAATCTTCGGTAATAATAAAAAATAACCATGAATGATTTGAACTTTTTCACATTTCTTGGTGCTATCCATCCGCTAATGGCCTCTATCTTCTTGGGATCAACTTCTATCCCATCAGCCGAAATAATATGCACCAAGTAGTGAATCTTTTTTTGATTAAATATTCACTTACATAGCCTAGTATACAACTTTCTCTCTCTTAAAATTTGGAGCAACATTCTTAAATGTTGTCCATGTTATTCTTTTGTTTTTGAGTAGATGAGTATATCATCTAGGAACACAATCAAAAACTTGTCCAAGTATTCCCCGAACTCTCCAATCATCAGACACATGGAAAGAGTTGGGGAATTTGATAGCCCAAATGGCACTATAATAAATTCATAATGCCCATATATTGTTCTAAAAACTTCCTTGTGGATATCTTCTTCCTTTATCCTCACTTGATAATAACCTGACCTCAAGTCAATCTTTGAAAATATTCTTGCACCTTTCAGCTGATCAAATAGATCATCAATCACTGAAAAATGATATTTTCTCTTTATGGTGACCTTATTCAACTTTCTAAAATCAACACAAAACCTTAAGGTTCCATCTTTCTTCTTCAAGAAAATCACTGGGGCTCCCCAAGGTGACACACTTGGGCATATATAACCCTTCTTTAACAATTCTTCAAGCTGCATATGCAACTCCTTCAATTTTGGTGTGCCCATGATCCATATTATTTTGAGAATGAAATGAAGATAGATATATAACAATGAAATACACAGAGATATTGCAAGAAAAACAAAGATACAATAATACACAATTTATATTAATGAGAGAAATGTACAAAAAACTATAAAAATACAGAGTGAAATGAACAAAGATGATTTTAGGGGCTAAATTTATCCAATGGGATAATTTTCCGTGGTTTTTCGCAAAAAATATTAATCAATTTCAATTTTTTTCTAAAAACAATTCTCCCAAATTGCATAGGATATAATTATTTTACCTTAAAAATTGCCAAAATTTTATAGAAACTATATAAAATCTTTAGAAATTTGAATATTTTTACAAAAATATCGCCAAACATTTTACATTTTGAATATTAAGGACAAGTAATATTATACGAGGTTTCTACATTTTAACATAAAGAATAAATGAGAAAACCCTAAACATCCAAAACCCTAACCTCGGGAGATGAAGCGCTAAAAGGTATGTGGGACCCAACGAGGGTAGTTGATATGTCAACTTCCCAAGGGCATAACTTTTGCATATAATCTCTATTTGGGCCGCACAAGAGCTCATTGGAAAGTTCTAGCCGAGAATAACAAATTCTGACTGTGCTTGAGGTAGAATCTATGCTTGGGCCCCCAAACTTAAAAAAACTATCATTTAGGACCTCAAAATGGCCCTGAAAGTTTGGGACCCAAAAAACTGTAAAAAACTAACAAAATGGAACATTTTTCTTTGAACCATTGGAATATGTAGGTGGCCAACGATATCCACCTGGATCATTCCTCCCCCTTTAGGAAGAAATGGTCCCCATTGTGTCAAGATCCCGTGGGAGATGGGGAATCTTTTGTTGAATATGAACCTTGGTGAGCTGCTTTCCTTGCTGCAGAAGCTATATTGCTTAACTTATTAAAGCCTATCATGAACCTATTGCTAGATGGATTTGATCCATTCAACCAATACAACTGCATGATCTTCCTGAGTGTGGAAGGACTTTGTGGGTGAATATTCAACATGAAGAGCTATATCAGTGGGGGATAATGGTTCGAACTCCAACCATGCTTGAAAAGGGATGTGAATAGTAGATCTATGAAGGGATATGTTATATCTTGGCTTGATTAAGAAGTGTGGAGGCACCCCCATTGGTTAAGTAAGAATATCTTTGTGCTCTTCAACAATATTTTCGATCTACTTCTACTAGATTGAAAGGTCTTGGGCTAAGGCTGCAGTGGTCTCAGTGTCCGTTTGTTCACCTTCTGACCAGATCATGAAGAAGCTAAATTTTTTTGTATGAGATACTACTTTGCGGCACTATTTTTTTGGGACAGTAGTCAGAACTACCTCTGGTATCTTGTAGAGTTGAACCCAGAGTAACAATGCAACAACGGGGTCGAGATGCATAAATATCATGACACTTCCACATATATGGTTGGACTAAAATAGCATCAGAGTCTTCCAGTGGGGAAAAATCACACAACACCTCATCCTTGAAGGTCTTAATGGCTTGTGATAGGTGACATTATTGGCTGACGTGAAGATCTCATATCTGTTGAAGCCACCCGATGTTGTATGGATGTGGGTGTGGTTTTTTCGGCAAATCCAACTGCTTGACGACCTCTACTGATATGACTTTCTTATAGCTTCTGCTATAAAAAATGAAATGCAATGGAATCCCCTTAACCCACATCCATGAATGGAAGAGGCGCTCCCCCTCCTCAGGATCATCTTGTTCTCCTGGTTGGATTATTGTGGTCGGGATGGTGGTAGTGGGTTCAGAATCATTTATCTACCTCCTTTTATTTTTTTTTGAATCAGAGTCCGAGTTGGGATTCAACTCTTTTTCTTTTAGCTCGACGACCAATGACTATTTTGAGTGAAATTCAATGGTGTTGTGCCAAGGGATTTTGTGGAAGTCGCACCACTTTCCAGTGTCCTTATTTAGCTTCTTGTTACCCTTCTTTTCTTGTGGATTGGAATGGTTGTCTTGAGGTTAGATATTCTGTGACTTAGGGCTACCTTTATCACACTTTAGTTGTTAAGTATTTGCAGACCCGAACTTCTTCTTATTCCATTGCTTAAATTTCTGCTCGATTTTGACAACATATCGATAAACGGCTCCTAGTGATGATATTCCAGAAACTCCATTTATGTTTGGATGTACCCATGTAGACACACATGTTATTTTAGAACCATATTTCGCTCAAAGTATTTGATACCCAACTTGGTATGAAATGTATGGAAGGTATTTATGAAATCTGACACTGTTTGGTCCCTCTCATAATGTAGTGTGGTCCATCTCATGTATTGGTCGTCATAGTTTCCAATAGGGTAATATTGTTCCTTGATGACATCCATGAAAAAATCCCGTGTGGGTTCAGCCTCAAACATTCAAGACTCCTCTGCGGAATTTTTCTCAAAGTTATTTTCCCACCAATTTTTGCAATGGTGGACAACCTTAAGGAGCACATAGTTGATCTTTTCGCTGTCGAAAAAATTGTGAACGGAGAAATACCCTTCTAGCATATTTAACCACTTTTCCAAAGCATATGCATTTATCTGACCTTGAAACACATGAAAATCAAAATTAACTTGTACCTTTAAAGGAGTAACGCCTCCAAAGTGGTTGCTTGATGAAGACCCATCTGTTTTTATTGACAATCATTGAAGGATTTGGGAATATTGTTCCATAATTTTGTCCCTTTGTCATGTGAGGGGTTCCTCGAGTAATAGATTAATAGAATCTCTTTCTCCCTAATCCCTCTTTTCTTCTACCATGGGGGGCCGCTTGGGCTGGTGAGAGTGGGTTTCCTCAAGAGAAACTAGCTCGAGACCCAACTCTCTATACCTTTACCTCGTCGGGGACATGCACTAAGAAATGACAAGGAATAGCCTTGTCTAACACCACTGATCTGGATCATTTTGAGAATGAAATGAAGGAATATATATAACAATGAAATTCACATAGATAATTCAAGAAACAAAGAGATACAATAATGCACAATTTCTATTAATGAGTGACATGTACAAAAAGATGTAAAAATACAGAGAAAAATGAACTTGCTAGAGTGGTGGAATCTTGTCTCTAAGAAGAGATGTGAGGAACACGCTCATTTGCAAGAAGATGATTACAATGAGACTCCAAAGGCCTTTTTAACATAAAAAATAAATGATGAAACCCTAAACATATAAAACCCTAACCCTAGAAGATGAAGCGCCAAAAGGTTTATGGGCCCCAATGGGGGTAGTTGATATGTCAACTTACCGAGGGCATAACATTTGCATATGATATTTGTTTGGGGAGAACGAGAGCACATTGGAAATGTATCGATAATAAGAACACATTACAACTAGGCCCAACTTATTGTTTTTCCCCTCAAACTTCAAGAAAACGTTGTATAGGGCCTCAAAACGACCCTAGAAGTTTGGGACCCAAAAAAATGTAAAAAAACTGCCAAAATGGAAAATTGTTCTTTGAGCCATTGAAATAGGTGGGTGGCCACTGATCCTCCTGAATTATTACAAAACCTTAAGGTTTCATATTTATTCTTTATGAAAATCACTAGGGCTCCCCAAGGTGACACACTTAGGTGTATATAACCTTTTTTTAACAATTCTTCAATTTTCATATGAAACTCCTTCAATTTTGGTGTTCCCAGTCTATAAGGTGTCTTGGACACTGGGGAAGTTCTTTGACACTAAATAAATAGATAAATCAATGTCTCTCTTTGGTGGAAATTTTTGTATTTCCTTGAAAACATATTCACAATCCCTCAAGACTAGATGGTCTTCAATACTTGGCATTTTATCTTTTGTTGCCTTTTCCATATGGGATGCAAAAATATGACACCCCTTCATGAAACTCTTTTTGAGCTGCATGGCTGAAATTTGTTTAACAACTATAGATCTTAGAATTCCTTTAACCTTGCCTTCTTGTCATACCTGATCAAGACAAGTGATTTCCTTGTTGTAACAGTCTAGGATAGCATGGTGTTTTTCCAACCAATCCATGCCAATTAGACAAACATATGAACCCAATGGTATAATTTTCACATCTACCTTTATGTTGAGTCCATTCATGTCTATTGAGCAATCTTTAACCAAATCATTGATTTTCCTCTTAGCCCTTGTGTCTAATTGAACTAACCAATATTTCTTATGCTTACTTCTTTATAAGTGAATCAACAATGTTATAATTTATGTAATTATGCCTAGCTCCATAATTAATGAAAAATTCTATGGACTGGTTGTCAATCTTACCTTCCACTTCAATCATCAGAGATTGATACTCTGGTTGTTTGTTTTCCAAGGTTGCATATATCCTTGGCATGTTTACTCCCATATCTTACACTATTTCATCCTCCTAAATGTTTTGTATAGCCCATTATTTCTCCTTTGTGAGGTAATTCCCTATATAAGTGATTTCCCTCACATCCCCATGATTGTACATGTTGTTTCCTTTTCCTTTTCCCAAATGAATGTACCATCCTAGGCTCATTTTGGGTTGACTATCCTTGCTAATTTTCTTGTGAGTTGTTCTTGTGAAAGGGTGTCTTAAAATATTTCTGCCTTTGATCCCTCTTCCCTTTCATCTTGTCATTCCATGGTTTTTGGAATACTATCCTTCCTTTTCTCTACTCCTAAAGATGCTTTTGCCTCCTTATAGTATCCTTCAAAGTCCCGAGGTTATCACATTCTATCTTGTCACTATAGAAGGAAGGTAACCCACTCAAAAACATTTCTATTTTGATTTTCTCATCCTTTATGAAGCTCACATACTTCGACAACTCAAATAATCTCTTCACATATTCATCCATTCTCATGCTTCCCAATTTGAGTTCAAATAACTCTTTCATCTTCCTTTCATAGTAATGCTCAAGCAAATATTTATCTTGGAAATATCCTTTGAATTTCCTCCATGAGACCTTATTCTCGTCAAGGTGCTTGACATTCTTAAGTTGATCTCACCACATAGTTCCCTTTCCTTGAAAGTGGTAGGTTGAAATTCTTGTTTCTACCCTCGAGGGATAATCATGCAGTTGAAAATATTTCTTCATTTCCAACAACCATGCCTCAACCTCTTCTTCCTTTCTATGCTCACCATTGAAAATTGGTGTCTTTTGTTTCCTAATTTCACATTGTAAAATGTTTGAATTAGGCCTTCTCCTCTACCTCTTTACAGAATACACACTTGGGATTCTCCCTGGCCTTGAACTTTATCGAGCTCTTCTAGTGGATTTCTCTAGGCAATGTTGATGCCTTCTCATACTTATTAATTGTTTTTCATTCCCCAATCATCCCTTCTGCTATGGGATATGGATGTTGTCACTTGTATAGCACTAGCTGCTTTCTTTGTCCTAGAGTCTTTATTGACTTTCCTCTATAACATATTTATAATTTGTAGTATCTCCTCCTAAGTTTTCATAATCTTCTCATTATCTACCCTATATATCTACGATTCTCTCTATACGATTCTCATAGTTACAGGCTCTTATCTTCCATGTAGGACCCTTGGGCATCTTCCATGTAGAAGTTTTGGTTGTTTTCCCATTTTTCATCCCTCTATGCTATATGCGTCTTTTCTCTCATCCAGTATAGTTTTTGGTACCCAAATTCCACATCTAGCTCCATGGTTGTCTTTTATGATCCATGCAATTTCCATAGACTACTTATGTGTCCCAAACTGAAATATGATCAATAAGTTATGCCTTATGGAAGTAAACTGGTACCAAATTATATCATGTACTGTTTCGACTGTAAATTTCTCATACGAGCTCTATTTTGCACCCATAATAGCTCGTTGGAAAGATCTCATTGAGTTCTTTCATTTAAGAAGCAAAATCTATGTGTACATATAGATTCCTAAAATTTGAACTCTTGAAAATGTTGTTTAGGCCCTTAAAATGCCTTCACAAGTTGAATACCTTCAAAAAAACCAAAATTTTCATAGAAAATCTAGTTGACATGGCATGGCACGTGCCTATTGAGTCCACGTGCCCCCCTTTGATTTGGACATGTTATCGTATCACAATCCTATTGTATCTCCTTCTCAGGTTCTTCCCATTGGAACAAATAACTTTCCCCACTCTCGCAGATATTCCTAAAACACGAAGTATGAAAGCCCATCGAGTTTTCTCCTTTGGAAACATCCTTTCCAAAACCATCGAAAATACTTATTTTCGAAGACCATCATAAACACTCTTTCATGACGTTTTCCTGACCTATTCCTTACAAACACGATCTTATGAAACGATCCATTCTGACTTTCGATCTCGAATGCATGGTCGAGATCTAATCTCTTCTTCTAATCAAGGATGAATACTCGAGATTCATCCTTTAGTCTTTGGCATTTACCTTTACCAAAAGCCGTTGCGGATCCCACCTATACTCGAATTCCATGTGGCACTCTTAGATTGACATGTCCTTACTGACGTGTCATCTGACATGGAAATTTGATGTGGCATTCTCTTCTTCCCTCAACCCTTCTGAGAAAACATGTCCATCTGATAGATCAGATGATCAACAATCATGCCAACCAATAGCCCCGATCGTATCGGGTTTCCAAGTTGCACACCTGTTACTTCGATCAGACAATATATTTTGGAAACACAAAACCACCACCAGGATTTATGAACATACCCTTCCAAAGCATCTTTTTCTAAGGATCTAATAGCTGACATCTTTCAAATCTGACCATCCATATTTTCATAGAAAATTAGAAATGATCGACCTTTAACTTGGTTGGATGAACTTCATCGAAACAAAAATTTACCCCGATAATTCCAAACAGATCCTTACAAAAACAATTTCCCCACAAGATCTAATGGTTGAGAGTGATATCGATCAATGGATCCCATTCTTTCGAGCTCACACCATCAGGTTTCTCCATTTGAACTTAACCTCATGCCCTGCTTTAAGATTTTTCCGAAACCAAATTTTTGAAAACCTATCGGGAACCCCCTCTTCAAACTTTACAAATGAATCTCGACCATTGATTCTCAAGGTCAAAATAATCTATATTGTCGATAATCAAACTTCATAGTTTTCATGAAAACATAGAATTAACATACACAATATATATTTCAACTCTACAATTTGCAGCTCCCTACCATAAATCTTCCATTCGATGGTTTTTAAGCAATTGAACTTGAATCTACCAACAAATTTGTTGATTTCACTCTGATTCACCAGTTTCTCCCAAATTTGTCACAAAACGAAATTTGCAACAACAAATTTTCCAAATTCTCACTATCTCTTGGCCCATACAAGCTCAACATTGAACCTTGAGCTCTAATACCAATCTGTAACGTACCCCAACCAAATGGAAGCCCATTACTTGCGGAAATACAAATAAAATTTAAAACTTTCTGCTAGCTAATACTGTAGCTTACCAGGTACATGAATAGACACATATTTAACCATTCGACTAACATTAATTAAATGCAGCTACAACATGCTAAATACACATGAATGTATATAATAATTTTATCACAACAACATACAATTTATCCTCATACATAGAGTAAAAAAACACAATAGTTAACTCATGAATAACTTAGAAAAACATATAAACACTTATCTTTTTAAAACAATTGTGCAACCAACTACTTGGGATGGAAGTTCCAATCAACCATAGACTTGATGTTATATATCTCAATAGTAAGCCACCCTTGAGTTGGGGCTAGGAATCCACAAAAGATTAGTGTCTCTCACATTCCATTAACAACTCATATATCCCACAACCCACTCATATTCTTTTATAGCTATCCCAATTTCTACCAGCTTTCTTTCTCTTGACCTACCTAACCCAAGGAATGTACCGCTTCATTGCTCTTATTCCAACAAGCATCCCATTCATTTATCAAGGTCTCTTTGGCACATGTAACCAAGAATCTCACTTATAGGAACTCAAGGGAAATGATGTTTGCTAAGAAAACTACCAATAAAACAACAATCACTTGTTGTTATAGTGCAACTCACACATGAGTTCACTCTTCAGGCCTAAAAACCTAGTTCTTATACAATCCTAACAAATTTCTTATTCAATCTTCAATAGATCCAAACACGCTCTAGAATTCACCCTCCATTGATGTTCCATCTCCATTGCTCTTCTTTTTCCCGTTCTCTCCCTGCTCTCACAAAAACATGACTGTCTCCAACTGATTGTTCTTCCCATTCAAATTTATTCTCTTTTCCCCAACAAGTTGACTCACACTCATCCGAAAATTGAGTGTACCTGGCTTCATGCTCCCAATAACTATGGGATGTGACTTCTCACACCCACCCTCTTACATGAGTTTAATTATTGGTCTCTCATACACTCAAACTAAAAATAAAAGTTTATCCCTAATGATAATAAAATTCACGACAATGGGTTTGGATTAATACCCATAAATAATTTTCCCCTTAGACCTCTCTTAGACACTCCCTTCTCTTGTGGAAAACTCAAACCCCATCTATGTACATGTCCCCCAATAGTTGACATCACATTTTATTTATTAAAATTCAAAAATGCAATTTGGATATTACATCGCTTGGGCGTAGCCACATTTCATATCTAGATTATGCATTAATTAAACCAATAATTTTAGTGGGGATGTTACAGACTTCAATAATATGTCACAAGAGTTGTTATAATTGACTTAATTATTTTTCTCAAATTGTCACACTAAGAGGTTTATAAGATCATTATATCTGTTTTTCATTTTGATCGACTTATGTTAACTTATTATGTTCTTGAATGATTTTTTCACATTGCAACGTTGATAAAAAAATTAAAAAAATTGTATAGCATTATAACATTCTTAAAAAGCCATTAATTTTGGTAACGTAAGTTTTTAATTAATATAGCTTATGTACTAAATTTATTGTCATATATGACTAAACCATAATAACTTGTTCAAAGTATATAATCCATAATAACTTGTTCAAAGTATATAATCCGTATTAACATGTTGAAGGAATGGATATATGTACATCTTGGAGTTAAAGAGCATTAAGTAGTGCAAGTGTTGCGGTTAAGAAAAGAGCTATGTACTCTAGAAGGTAAGTACAACATTCCTATATATTGATAAATCTTATAATTTAAATGAAGATTTACAAGTTGTTATGTTAAGAAGAGATCTATAAGTGGTGTTGACTTTAAGAAAAGGGTTTAACAATGTGAAGCATTAAAAAATATAAGTTAAGAAGACTAGTTCAAAGCATTACAAAAAGTAACTATCATCGTTTCATTAAAAAATTATAATGATATATTGGAAAAAAATAAAATATATTGGTAAATTTTATAATTTGAATGAAGATTTATAAGTGTTAATGTTAAGAAGATATCTCTAAGTAGTGTAGACGTCAAGAAAAAGGTTAAAAAGTTCAAGTGTTGTACAATCTGAGTGGGCCTAATGGTTAAGATCATGTGTTTCCTCCGAAGAGGTCACAAGTTCAAATCCATATGGGGTAGGGTATGCATACCTCCGTAGACTTTAGCAGTCAAATCGTTGTGTGGAGGGGGTCCCTTGTCCCACAAACAAGGGGGTCTTATACACTAATTTGGTGTTTGGATTGGCCATGACCTTAAAGTTAGACTATTATTATTGTTATTAGTTAAAAGAAAGATAAAAATTTCATTTGGTAAATATGATCATTTAATTATTTTTTAAAATGGTA
>JZKD02S1671204.1:475386-510927 GCA_000966675.3 Picea glauca | reverse complement strand
GGACACCAAAGCAAAGGTATGAAATTATTTTTCATGGGCATTGTTATTCATGTAATGGATATGGTCACAAATATTTTGAATGTAGATCTTATGAAAGGAGATATAATGGAAGATTCTATATGAGGTGTTGGAGATGTGATCAAGTAGGACATATTGTTGTTCACTGTAACACCATGAGATGCTACAGCTGTAGTGGATTTGGCCACAAATCCCAGGAGTGTTGGAACACAAGAATAAATTCCATGATGAGGACTTCACATAGCATGGCTAGAAGAAGGAATGAAGTAAAAAAGGGAGACATCTTTGAAAAGATGGATGATCAAAGCTTAAGTTCTGAGAAGCAGGAACCTCTACAGAAGTGGGTGAAGAAGACATAACAACCAGAATAGGATGAAAGACTGAAGGGAAGCTCAAGAAATTCATCTACTGAAACATACGCGGGTGATAGTGGTATCAGTCACGTACATACATAGGATGAATTTGTATAGGTCGCATACATACGCGAGCTATTGTGCAATAGGCCGTGTATATGTTGTAAATCCTTGGGAAAAAGGCAATGCACATGGCTTGGAGTTTGATGTGATGGTATAACTCTATGATGCAGGGTATGACATGGTTTATTGCAGGTTCTGACATTTTTTGCTACAGGTTTTCATGGTTTTACGTTATATCATGCAAGGTTATGATATAAAATAAATCTTGGGTGCATGACACTAACCCATGAGTATGGATTGATGTTGATCAAATGCTCATCTATTGGATTATGTAAAATAATCTGTTGGGGTACATGGCTAGTACATAATTGAAGTTTCATTGATATATCTTATGATTTATTATTGGAAACATATCTTGGTTATCATGGTGAATGCATTTTACATGTGGTTGGGCTACATATTGAGACATGTAGTTGGTGAGTTGAGTTGATAGTCATGTTGTACATCATTGGGGAGTCATATCTTGTTGATGCATGGTTGATATACTTGCTTGGTGCAAGTGATGATTCTTGATACTACACCGTTGGTATTACTTGATTAGCGCAACAATTGGTATTTGTTTGATACATGGTTATGATACTTGGTTCATGATGGAGACATATCGTGAGTGATATGACACATGGTTTTGATATTGGTAGATGCACATGGTTTACATATTGGTGGATGCATATGGTTGGCACATTGGTAGATGCACATGTTGGCATGTTAATATTTTACTCATGATTCTCTATCTTTGACATATATTTTGTTTCATGATGGTTGGTATGGCATGAGTTTGATGCATGGACAGGTCCAAGGATCATTATATGGTAGCATATTTTTTTATCTTCTAGAGAAGATAGGGGGAGTCATTATTCTTCCCATGACTCTAGGAGGAGATATTTATCAGATGCATACCTAGAAAAGATACCTATATTTGAAGAAAGAGCACATAGGCATAATTCCAGGAGGAGCGATGGTCACAGGGGGAGTGTATTCGATATATCTTCAGCATTACATAAGAGTGATATCCATTTTTCAAAAGGGGAGAGATTATTCAATGGCAACAAGACAAGGGGAGCAGCCCCAAGAGGAGAATGGCGATTTTCCATTGATGTCAAAGGGGGAGAGATAGTCACATTGATGTGATTATCGATTGGGAGAGATAGTCACATTGGCTATTGCTGATATGATTGATGTTTACTAATAGGGAGAGATATCCATATTGATATGATTGATGACTATTGATTTAGAGCATGCCTTGTCTACATATTTGACATCAATAATTGGTAATTGTTGTTGACATCAATGTTGGTATTGCCATCAATGACAAAGGGAGATATTGTTGGATCATGTTGTCAATGATGCCCATGGTTTTTTCATTGATTCGAATGGTTTGATTGATTGATTTCATTGATTCATGTCAAGTGATTGATTGTTTGATTGATGACAAAGGATTGATTGATTGATCAAAGGATTGATTGATTAATGATTGATATGTATTGTCCTTGATGATAATGCATAATGGATCGATGTGGTTTCATTGGTATATGATGCATCATTGGAAAAATGCATAGATGACTCATTATTTTCTTATCATGATTGATAAGGTGCACAAATGGATGAACTCCAAAGTGGTCCCCTTATGGTGAAATCCCTCATGGGAAGACGATTTGTAGATTGAGTTATCCTAGAAGAATGGTTGGAGGACCCATGATTGTATGTGGAATAGTGAGATTAAGATCAATGAAGTTGTTGGTGAAACTATCCTAGATGGATAGTGCTTGTCATGCCATTTCTGGTGGTATGTGGAATGTCACATAACTCCTCATGGTTTGAGAGTTATGGCCCTACAAAGTTGAAGGACCCCCATGTGTTGGCTTGAAGCCCCAAATGGTCAAGGAAGTCAAAGTTCCCTAAAAGAATAAATCATTATTTAAATGATAAAGTAAAGTGACAAAGTCAAGATGAATTATTTAAATAATAAATATAAGTGACAAAATCAAGAAGGAATCTTTAAATGATAAAGTATTGGAGAACTTTCTATTTATGGAAAGTGGTTAACCCTAAAATAAAGAAAATAGGTTAAGTGACCAAGAAATGGGTTAAGTAACCTAAAAATGGGTTAAGTGACCTAGAGGATGAAAGTGTAAATAAGATATCTATGGTCTCTTGTAGATCATCCTTTTTGTGGATCAATGGAGAGATTCTTGTGAGAATATCTTTTGGAGTATTGATGGAGAGCTTCTTGGAAAGCTTCTTGTGAGAGAATATTTGGTATGGATCTCTTGAGCATGATTGAATATATATTCTGAGAAAGAGAGAGAGAGAGGAGAATCTCATGGACGCATCAAAGTTTCGGCAATGTTGGAGATCTTGAGGGTAAAATTATTGAAACTTTAGAAACCCTAGTTTTTTATGCATATGCGGGTTGTCTGTGTATAGGGTGTGTATACATTGAGATATATGCAGGATGGATGTGTATAGGGTGAGTATGTACGCGGAATGTATGAGGACAGGGAGCGTATAGTGAAAAAATCATGGATATTTGTGTTTGAGTTGGTGCCAAGCTCTTGGATGAATAGGCAGGTTCCATATATGCATTCTATGGCCTTAGATCTATCACTGAGGCATTGGTATGGTTACATTATTGTCTTGATGGATATGTTTGTTTGATATGTTGTGAATTCTTAGGGCATTCTTGGTATGACTTCTATGATATGGTTCAGTTTGGATGATTTGGTTGATGGAGTGAGCAGTACTCTTTGGATTCAGTGGTGACATGATTGTTATGGTATACTAGATGTTTATACATGTTTGAGATAACATTCATATTGATCTACTGTGGAGCATGAGCAAGATATTGGAGATCTTGGAGATTTTGTGACTAGATGGTGGTCAGATTGGACAGTCAGATATAGAACAAAATGATATATTGGTTGTAGACAATCTAAGTTGATATTGAAGGAAAAACCCTAACATATCAGAAGGTATACGCAGGTTGTTGTATACACTGGCCACGTGCATATGCGGGCTGTAGTGAGCCAAGGCACGTTCACACGTTGGATGAACTACTGACAGATCATGTACCTGTTGACAGATTGATATTTGTTGAGGATTTTTTCCTCATCTTAGTTGGTGCTGAGGGTGTAAGTTGAGTCTTGCACTATAGAGTTGGTGCTCTTGTATAGTTGTACTCTATTCAGTTGTCGCTGATAAACCCCAGATTGTTGTCCGTAATAAAAAGAAAAATTGTACATACATATTGTGTTCTTTGTGTTCCTTGTGGTGATGAATTTTTGATGATATATTGATGATATATGTTCTCATCTAGTTGGTTGTAAATGAAAGCAATGGGTAATGAATAAATGTTGAATGTTAACTAAGAAGTTTTTGTGGAAGAGGGAAGTTTTGGGAAAAAGATCCCCACACTCATTCACCCCCCCTCTAAGTGTGGTAGGTGTGTCCAACAATCGTGCACCCCAAACAGAGATCATATGCCAAATTTACACCCCCGAGAAGTTGATACACCAAACTACCCAAAATGGGGTCCACAAAATTGTTGGCTTTTCATCTTCCTGGGTTAGGGTTTTGGATTTTCTTTATGATAAAAATGCATTTGGAGCCTCATTGTAAAATCATCTTCTTGCAAATTCGAGTAGCGAACACATCTATTCTCAGAGATAAGCTACCACCATTATATCGAGTCTTTCACTCTGTATTATAATATTCTTTGTACATTTTCGCTCATTAATAGAAAATTATGTATTACTATATCTTTGTGTTTATGGTTGCATCTCTGATACATTTCTGTTATATTATTGGATATCTGAGATATCTCTGTACATTTATTTATTATATCTCTTCTCTCATTTCTTGCCGAAAATAATCTGGATCAGAGTCCCAATCCCAGTCCTAAGAACAAACAAATTTAAATTTCAAAGCATTGTAACAAACTATATATTTTTTTAGAAATCCCAAGAGAACTATTTCAGGATCAATTTTGACTGTACTTTGTAACTCCGAGTTTTGAGTATAAATTATTTGAGATTGATCTATAATTAACTTTATTTGAGTTCCCCTTGTCTTACTCTATTAAAGTTCTCTTATGCATGCAAACCATCTTATTTTATTTTATGTGATCAAAAATATTTAGTTTAACTATGATGGATGTGAGGAAATTTCATTTATCTCTTTCAAATGTATGAAGTGTGTGGTTCTTGGTCATTTCTCAGGAACTCTCTAAAAAAGGAAAACAAAACATATTATTTCTTGTTATCATTTCTTGCAATCTTTATGTTTCTTTGATTATCATGACGAAATTGTGCAAAGTCCCATATTATAAAAATCTAGAGTCCTAAGAAAATATTTAAATAAAGAGGAGTACAACCTCTATAAAAACGCAGGTGGATTTTTATCCCTGTAAGGTTTCTGTTTCGGTCATAACGGATTCAAGCATCAACATTTTTGGCTACCATGCTCGGGAATGAATTGAAATTTGAAATATGGTTTAGCATTTAAAAACAAATACATGACTTTTCCCCAGGTTGATGAACCCCACCTAGAAATTGGATTGAATAATCAATGAAGCATATTACATCAGATATATAATCTTGTAATAATGAAAACCAATACCCGATAAGAATTGGAAATTCCTTGGCAAACATTGTTCCAAGAAGAAGAAATATAGATACTCTGAAGAAAGAAGAGAGAGGAGCGACAAGACCAAAGGAACGAAAGGCCAACTAGAGAAACACAAAGTCAAGGTCAGGATTGAAGCTGGACGAATACAAGGGACTCATTACCAGAAGTAAAATCAAGTAAATTTGTATCCTAAGAAGTGGAAAACATATTCCCGAAACATCTCCGAACATGGCCAAAAGAAATGAAAAACCTCGAGAAGAACCATGAAGAGAACCTCATGAGGATAAGGAGGTGGTGGAAGAAATCAAGAAAATCTAATATTTGAAAATCGAAGAAGAGTAAGAGATTGCCCTTTAAATATTCAAGGAAAGCAACATGACCTCCTTGTTCTTCCTAAGGGTACCATGAAGGAATTTTCTAGAGCTAGAACAATTGACGCCAAAAGACACCTTAACTTATTTATTGATGTTTGTGATTTTCATCGTTTTGAATATGATGATGTGATGGTAAGGTTATTTCTTCAAACCTTATCGAGAAGATCTTATGAATGGTATACAACGTTACCCAATAGGTCCATTGGATTGTTTAATTACCTTGAATCCATGTTATTCACTATGTTCACCCCTCCAGTTGCATATCATACCCTTCTCACCGATTTCACCGAGATTGGTTTGAGGAAGAATGAGAGAATACGAGATTGTAATCTCAAGTTCAATAAAACTTTGAGTAAGATTCCATAAGATAAAATACCTAATGACCCAGTCATACTGGGTTTTTATAAGAATGTGATGCCTCCAAATGTGAAATATGCTATCAAAAAATCCCAGATGGATACCTTGGAGGAAGCAATGATTAAATCCACTGAGATGGAAGAAATTATGATTGATACGAGTGTCAAACCGGACATTATCCTGGGAAATGTACAAAGGAAATTGTGAGGCTTAAGTATTGATAATGAAGGAGCCTCTAGCTCAAGAAAGAACGAGGAATCGAAGCCACAACCGACCCAAACAAGTGGAGGAGGATATTTCAAGGGAACCATACCATATGTGAAGGTAGACCCTGTTGCAGCACAAGAAACCAAGCAAAGAATTGAAATTGCACAAATGAATAGAACCATGAGGCAAATAAAGAATGAGATAACTATATTAAGAAGGGGGACAATTATGTAGTAAATCGAAGAATGTTGGTCCAAGAGAAAAGTAGGAAACCTCCCCAAGTAAACAGAGTGAGGTTTGAAAATACTAATAATCTGCAAAGGACAAGGGCTCCCAAGCAACCAATACCCAATGAAATTGTTCTTGATGATGTATATGATGAAAAAATGGTTGAGCATGGGAAATATTATTTACCTGATGAAATTTCTAAAACTGTACAGATGGATGGATACGAGATGTCCATGTATATATTTGAAGAAGCTGACAATGACCCCAAATCGAAAGAAATTGTTTCCCAGAGAAAAGCATTTGTAACTAAATCCAAGGATAAAAATGATTCTGAAAAAGAAAACGAAAAATATAAATAAAAAAGGAAGAAGATGAAGCTTTGATTAAGGGAATGATTCTTGCATGAGAATTGAAGATAGAACATATAATTGTGATTGACGACTCCGAGTTGGTAATAAATCAAGTCACTCGGAGCTATAAAATAAAAAAGGAAAGACTCAAATTATATTTCAAAAGAGTTAACGAATTGATGGAATCTTTCATCTCTTTCAACATTTCTTTCATTCCAAGGGACAATAATCAAAAGGAAGATTCATTATCTTTAGCGACCTCATTGTCAAACCCAGATGATATTAAAATCAAAACATATTTTCAATTAGAAAGAGAATTCCGACCTTCTGTACCAGATAACCAGGAATACTTACAAGTATTTGAGAATGATGAACAATTGGAATTTTTTTTGTTAAACGATGATGATGATGAAGACAATCACATATCTATTGTCCTGAAGGATTGTATTCAATATGAGTCTCTTTCTATGGAAGAAAATCATGCTAAGAATCTCTTGGAATAAATTTCACTCCAAAATGTCCAAGAAACAAGAAAAATCAATATTGGAATTGACAGTTCCCCAAAATATGTCAACTTGGGAGTTGATTGCACCATTGAGGAAGTTGATCAATATGTTGCATTATTTAAATAATATATTGATGTGTTCATGTGGATTTATGATGATTTGAATGATTATGATAAAACAATATTTCAACATATTATGCCCTTGAGAGAAGGGGCAAAGTCGGTCAAGCAAAAGATATGGATGATGAAATCCAAATTAAAACCTCTAGTAAAGGTTGAATTGGAGAAATTAAAGAAGATTGGAATAATATATCCCACTAGACACTCTAATTAGATTTCAAACCCTGTTATAGTAAGAAAGAAGACCGAGGAGATTCATATGTGTGTATATTTAAGGGATCTTAACAAAGAAAGTATAAAGGATAAGTATCCTTTACCTAACATGGAATTTCTTCTCCAGCAAGTCACGTGATTAGCCTGGATGTCCATGTTAGATGGTTTTTTTGGGTATAATCAAGTCTTGGTTGTTGAGGAAGACAGAGCAAAGACAACATTCATAACACCTTGGGAGACGTATGCATATGCTAGGATTCCCTTTGGTTTGGAGAATGTAGGAGCTACATTCCAGAGGGCCATGGATCATGTTTTTAAGAGTTTGATAGGAAAATTCATGGCGGATTATCAAGATGACTTAACAGTACATTCAAAAACAAGGGGTGATCACATTCATCACATCAGGAATTTTTTTGACATGTGTATATTATATGGTGTTTCCTTAAATCCAAAGAAATGTCTATTCGTTGTAACTCAAGGAAAATTGTTGGGTCATATCGTATGCAAAGAAGGAATCTATATAGATCCTAAAAGAGTTAAAGATGTAAATGGACTTAAACCCCCATCATCTAAGAAATGGGTTCAATCATTTTTTGGTAAGATAAACTTTGTGCGAGGATTTTTCCCCAACTATGCAAGTATTGTGAAGTCGATCAATTTATTGTTGAAAAAGGACTGAATGTTTGAATGGACAATGGATACACAAGAATCTTTCAATAATATCAAAAGGGAAATCACTACAGCTCCAATCCTCACTAGCCCAGATTTTCAAAGAGACTTCATCATTTATTCCTTCTCTACAGAAACAATGGTTACATCTATTCTTACTCAGAAGAATACCAAGGGTGATGAACTGTCGATTAGCTTCATGAGCAAGACCCTTCATGATTATGAATTGAGATGTTTAGAATTGGAGAAACAATCCCTATCTCTTGTGAAGACAGTGGCACACTTTTGGACTTACATATTAAATTCTCATGTCATCGCTTATGTTCCATCCTCTCCTGTGAATATTATTTTAAATCAACAATTGAGAGAAGGAAAATGTGCTAATTGGCTACTAAAAATTCAAGAATATGGCATTGAAATCAAACCTATAAAGGCAGTCAAAGGACAAGTTTATGTAAAATCATTGCAAACAATGATTCTTTGGATGGAATGATTTCAATTTTAGTAGGATAACCCATGAAAAATTCATAATGGTATAGATATATTATATTTATTTGAGGTCTGTACAATTCCCAGTCACCATGAACCCAAAAGAGAGGACATTGAAGATGAAATCGAGCCAATATGTGATGATAGCTAACATATCGTTAAGAGGAAACTATGATGGTATATTGTTGAGATGTGTTGATGAAATAAAATCTCAAGAATTGATGAAAGAATTCCATGAAGGAATATCTGGTGGACATTTTGTTCCTAGCACCATCTCCTATAACATAATAAGAGTTGGGTTTTATTGGCTATCAATTTTTAAAGACTCACATGCCACAATAAGGAAGTGCGTATCTTGCCAACAATTTTCATGGAAAATGAAGAGATCGACAATGTCAATACAACCTATATCTGTGGAACAACCATTCTCCCCATGGGGACTTGATGTTGTTGGGCAAATAAACCCAAAGTCAAGCAAGGGACATATATATATTCTCACTGCTACATATTATTTTACAAAGTGGCCATAAGGAGTGGAATTAAAAAATGTCGATTCTGAAGAGTTGATTAAGTTTATCAGAGATAATATTTTTTCAAGATTTGGTGTCCCAAAAAAATTCATCACTGATAATGGGTCAATTTTCATTGGTTCAAAATTTACAGAATTTTATGGAGAATATGGAATTTTTATGGGACAATCATCAAACTATTAGCCATAAGGGAATGGTCTTGCATAATCCACCAATAAGACACTCATTCATATATTGAAGAAAATTGTTGATAAGAACCAAAGGAATTGGCATTGAAAATTGACTGATGCGTTGTGGGAAAGAAGAATGAATCCAAAAGACAACAATGGGATGTCTCTGTATACATTGCTTTATGGTAAAGAAGAAAAAATTTCAATTAGCCTTGAGCCGAATGCTTTAAATTTTGTGGTCAATATAGAGGGTGTTGAATATTTTTCACCTATCCAACAGAGGGTCAATCGGTTATTGAAATTGGAGGAAGAATGAAGCAATGCCATGAACATAAATTCTCAGAGACAACAAAGTGTTAAGAAATATTTTGACCAGAATACAACAATAAATAATTTTCAGAAGGGGGAATTGGTGTTACTCTGGAATAAAGCTAAGGAGAAGCCATCAATGGACACAAAATTTGAAGCACTTTGGATCGGACTGTATATCATTGAAAAAATCATCGACTTTAATTACTATATGATCAAATATATGAAGGGTAAAATGTTAATGATGCATGCTAATGGGAAACATATGAGAGGATTCTTCACCTGAAATTTTATTGTTTCCTTGTACATAGTTTTCTTCTATTTTGTATATTCTTACTATTGAATCCATAGCCCAATGGATGGAAGCACCTATCATGAAGAGTCTGGATTCTTGACAACCCACAGGGGGTTATCATCCCACAGTTGGAGCCAGTTGTTGAGATCAATTCATGCTTCCAAATTTTCCTTCCCTTTTCTATTTTCCCAACTTATTTGTTTTCCATTTATTTTCCATCGTATACACTTTCCCTTGTTTCCCTTTTCCTTTCTTCCCTTCTTATATCCCTTTCTAGTTACCATACTTAGTCACATTTCAAAAATCGGTAAATTTGCAAGTAGGCGGATTCGCGGGTCTTCATCCCCATCCATTTTCCTATGCCATAAGTCAATCCGACCGCCTTGCTATATTATACTTAGCCTTTTTTTTAACATCGCGGGTTCAGGTGGTTGAAATTTCATTCTCCAAGTTCCACGATCTCCACTTTGCACCCAAAAATCCATGATCCTCATTTCAACCATCATAATTGTCATGGGTCTTGAATCCCTAAAAGCATTTTATTTCTACTACATGCAAGTATGACCGACCATTGTTCTACGCTTGACTTATTTTTGATCATCCACAACCGTGAGTTCCCGGGTTGGTGGGTTCTTAAAAAACTTCATATTCAAAACTACTCTCATTCGTCTTCGCCATTCTCGTACTTTTTCCTATATGCATTGAATGTTGTTTAATGCTAACAACTAATTGTGTAGGCTTCAAAAATATTTTCATTAATGGAAAAAGAATCGAGGAGATTATTCATTAAATTGCATTAATTCTCCATTTTCCAAAGGATTATATTGGTGTGTCTAAAAGGATTTATTTCAAGTTATTATTCAGTTGAAAAATACTCCCGTCAACCTAAATGGTAGCAAAAACTAGACAACAATTATGTGGATATACTTTGAATATTTTTGGTCGTGAAGACCAGAACTCTCATTGGTCCAAAGCATATTCATATTACTCATCTCCTCCTGCACAAAAAGACGTAATCTGGAAATCCAGAATTGCTCGTACAAGGTGTGTTCCTAAGGTATTCGATAGCAAAGAACTTGTTGCATGGTGCGTTGAGAAGTACGTATCAAGCCAGAGAATTATACAACTCTAAGATCGTTCCCAAATTTCCTTTTCACAGTAAGTTTTTTGCAAGATGTTGAAGATCCCAAAGCCAACACTTAGCTTCAAAGGAGAAGATTGCAGATATTTTATGAAGAAACATAACAATGGCCTGGATCTCCTGCCTGAATATTTGGAGAATCCCACGACCATTCTAGAAGACATAACCAGAATCCAGGTTGATTCTTTTAAAAACCACTTTCAAGAGATTGCGTGGCTATTCACCAGGTTGATAGGTCATGAAAGAGCTGCTACCATTTCTCGCATGATTCTTTATATTTTACATTTTACAGTAAAATAACGGGCTATATTTGACTGGGGAAAATTAATTTCCATCGAAATCTCATCCTAATTATCACATTACAAAAGTGACAAAAAATTCTTTATGGCTTCCTATTTGGTATTTGCTATAGTGTATTGTTTTAAATTTCCAAACTTGACTATAAGTAAGAGGGTGAACTATGAAATAGATCCAGTTACCTTCTGGTATCAGGCATTGTGGAGACATAAGAATTCTATGTATTTTTATGAAGTTTACAATGATTTTGTCTTAGTATTCAAAGGACTGTTGTTTGGTAAAAATACCCCCAGGATATCTGACTAGGCTAACAAATTCTTGGAGAAGAAGGGAATGATAGAACACATGGAAATCACAGTGTCATCAGGATATTCTATTCCAAAGAAAATCCCTCTTTTCTTCCATACCATGTATCTGACAAATTGTTTATTACTAAAGTGGCAAGGCAATACAACTTTTGGTTACATTTTTTCAATGAAAAAAGGAAAAAACAATCCATCCCCTTACCATGGAAGATTGGATATTTCATTTTCAGGAAAATAAATAAAATTGACGAGTTTGCAAGCCATTTCAATAACATAAGCTTAAAATATGTTGAAAATATCAAGGGATTTGACCCTAACAATATATTTGTGGAACAAATTCTTTCTGTAGGATTCAATAAATATTTCATTCAGACTACCTTGAATGAATAAGAAGAAGAAGGTAATAACCAAAGTACCCATGTACATGAGAATGGTGACCTAGAAACAATACTAAGCACTAATGAGTTGTATAAGAAAAAAGGAAAAGTTCCCTATGAAAGGAGTGCCCAGTCTCTAGTTGTTACTCCCAAAATTACCACATCCCGGAGCAATGCTCCGACGACTCACCTAGTTAGAAATATTACCAACAATAGTTCAAGGGAAGGAGGAGAGAAGAATCCCCCCTCCAAAAAAATTGAGAATTCACATAAGTTTCCTGTAAGAAATAAAAGAAAATTTTTAATACAAGAAGAAGAGGACAACCTCATAGAAAATGACATCCAAATATTTTCTCTGGATGGCATGGAGATGGAGATGGATATTGAGAAAATATTTCCCGCGATGGAACAACCAGAAATTGTAACTCAACAAAATGTTTTATTGGAAGTTTTTACAAATGAGACTTTTAGTGAAGAGGAATCGTTCACTTTTAAAAGTGTTATTTTTGATGAGTCTAAAAATTGATTGTGGAAAAGGTGATCAGAAAATTAAAAAAATGAAAATCTCGCTCAGAGTTCGACTTGAAAGACATGTGGTCGTCCCAAATCTATAAAATTCACAAAGAAAGGAGTGATGCTCTTGACGATTCCATTAATGGGTTGGAGGTCGAAAATGCCAAGGTAAAAGAAAGGATCAGAGAATTGGAGGATGATGTAATGCCTCTTCCAATCCTGGCCAACCCTTTTTCAATGGTCAAACCAACCACACCCGCTATTAAGTTGAAAGTATATTCAAGCCTACTCACAACAATCAAGAGTTATGTAGAAAAAAATATTAAGAATATAATGTCACTAATAACACATGAATGGGAGATTTCGAAAAAATATTGTTTCTTTTGGCTCAAGGGCACATGCCTTCCATGAATATATGCAAGTTGATCTAAAGAACGAAGAAGGTTTCTACACTAATGTTGTATTATTATTTGGAATCAAAGTCTCTAACATTATGGAACTGAGAAGAAGAGAGGAGGATATTCCTTCCCCAAGTCGAATAAAACAACTAAATGCTTGTTGGAAGGAAAATATTAAAAATTTTAATAACATTGTTCAAGCATGCAGCGAAGCCATACTGAAAAGAGAAGAATTGTTCAAGAGACTCACTAAGATAGACCTAGAAGGAGGTACTAATGAAGTACAATACCCTAAATTAATTCTCAAATCAATGTTCCTAACAAAGAAACAATTTGATGAGCAAGTTGAGATATTTAAAGGGTTATCAATTGAATTTTTTTATGGAATACTCGACTATAATAAAGATGAAATAGACAATTGGCTAGTTGATTATTCTGTGAAAAATCAAGATATTGATGAAGCATTAGATGGTATTTATCTGGACTTAAGACACTTGGAAGGTGAGTTATTCAATAGTAAAATCCGACATGAAATAAAATTTGCACCAATGAAAATCTATATTGAAGATTGGTTCAGCAAGGCAATCGACAAATTTACCAAAGAAGGGTAAGAAACCGTTGATACGGTTCCTGTAACCATCAATCAAGACAATAAAATGATAGAAACAATCAAGTGAATACATGAGAGACCATCATAGTAATTTCATGTTGATCACATTTTTCTTTCTTTGTCAATTTTTCATCCAGTTACTCTGTTTCTTTGACTAGAAAGGTTTAACCGAAATCCGATAACTTCTCCCTATCTTCTTTCCAGGTCTTGCTACTCTGCATCGCCCAAAATTATCCCTATACAACTTAATTCTTGTTCATATTTTATTTATGGTCCGCAATATCCCCAATCCCAGTCCTAAGGACAAACACATTTAAATTTCAAAGCATTGTAACAAACTATATATTTTTTCAGAAATCCCAAGAGAACTATTTCGGGATCAATTTTGACTGTACTTTGTAATTATGAGTTTTGAGTATAAAGTATTCGATATTGACATATCATTTTATTTATTTTATCTCCCCCTATATTACTCCATTAAAGTTCTCTTATGCATGCATACCATCTTCTTTGATTTTATGTGATCATAAATCTTTAGTTTAATTATGATGGATGTGAGGAAATTTTGTTTATCTGTTTAAAATGTATGAAGTGTGTGGTTTCTGGTCATTTCTCAGGAATTCTCTTAAAAAATGAAAACAAAACATTTTATTTCTTGTTATCTTTTCTTGCAATCTTTATATTTCTTTGATTATCATGACAGACTTCTGCAAAGTCCCATATTCTAAAAATCTAGAGTCCGAAGATAATCTTAAAATAAAGAGGATTACCTCCTCTATAAAAATTCAAGGGGATTTGTATCCCTATGAGGTTTTCATTTTGGTCCTAATGGATTCAAGCATCAACAGGTATCGACTAGGAGATGTGCATGGATTACAAAATAAATGCATTGGATTGGTTCTGCATTATGTGATGCATCAATATTTTATAGTACAGGTTAGGTGGATATATTCTTAGCACAAATGGAGAAAGTGGTTCCATAGGATCAAAGGGTGTAGGCAACGAGATCAATATTTTTAGGAACACATGCGCACTGGTGGGAGACACACCCTGGGAACATACAGGACTTGGTGTTGGTGGTTGAGTTCATAAAGGTCATATTCTAGCCCAAATTTGACTTTGAATTAGAAAATAGATATAAGGGCACTGAAGACCCCAAATAACATGTTTTATATTGCGAACAATGCTAGAGAACCAATAACATCCCTTTCACACAATGGGTCCATTGATTTTTCCACACAATGGACATGGTCCCTAAAAGATGGTACATTCAGGAGGAAACTAGAAGGAAAACAATGGATTAGAGAAGTGTAACTACACAGTTTTGTATGGCATTCAGTTTAACATCTAAAACCCCAACATAGAATGAGGCCCTCCTACGAATCAAATGTTTCATATTTCATCGTCAGCTGAAGGATTCCATGCCAAAGGTTTTTTCTCCTATGACAAGACAATGGAAAAACAGAAAGAGGCGGTACACTTTTGGAAAATTGAAAGCAATGATGTTGACGAGGATGAAACAAGGGACATACAGATAAAAGAAACCAAGGGAGATAAATTTGTGGAAGGGAAGGCTTCATAGATGACTGAGCTAGAATATTATCAACCGATTAAGATAAAGAGACATAATATTTTCACTAAAGAGGCACCATAAATGGCCATCATCGGGGATTATTGGGATAAGGAAATCTTAAAATAGGTGGTAGATTTTCTAAAGGAGTATGAGGATATGTTTTCTTGTATCTTATCAGAGATGAAGGGAATCATGAGACCCCTTGTGTCCATGAAAATTTATCTAAATCTAGATGCTAAACTGGTTAAAAGGAGACCCTATTGCCTAAAACCCAAGTATAAGGAGAAAGTGTGAAAGGAGTTGGATCGGATGCTATATTTTAGGATCATTGTTCCCTTAGAAGAGTATTAATGGATTAGTCCAATGGTGGTGAAACCAAATAATACATGTGACATAAGTATTTATGTCAAGCAGTGCATCCTTAATGTGACATGTGTACATTATCCATTCCCTACTCCCTTTACTGGTGAAGTTCTGGAAAATGTGGGGAGATGTGAGGCCTATCCCTTCATGGATGGATTCTTAGGATATAATCAAGTCTGGATTGCTAAAGAGGATCAATCCAATACATTGTTTGCAATGGAATGAGGCTCCTCTACTTACACAGTAATTTCATTTGGGATAAAGGATGCACCTCTGGTATTTTCAGAATCATGGTCGCAACATTCAAATATTTTATTAAAACATTCCTGGAACTTTATCTGTATTGGAAAATGTTCATCCTCTTAAAAGAACACATGAAATATTTGTGATTGATGTTGGACAAATATCACCAACTCTGGATTTCCTTAAATTTGAAAAACTGCATATTTTGTAAACTATTAGGGACGTTGCTCGAGCATGTGGTATGCAAGGAAGTACTACTAGTGGATCAAGCCAATATTGTTGTGATACTGTAAATGTTGGATCCTACTTTTGTTAGGGATATTCATGCTACCTTAGGTCACATAGGGTATTATAGGCAGTTTATTCAATGTTATGTGAATATTTCTATGCCACTCGAGAAGCTCCTATGCAAAGACACGAAGTACCTATGGACACAAGAATTCCAAGAAGAATTCGATACATTGAAGGAGAAGTTGGTCAATATGTTGATCTTGGTCTTTCCAGATTGGTCCAATATTTTCCATGTTCATGTCGACGCCTCATCCATTATGCTCGGTGCAGTTCTTGCATAGCCTGGTGAGGGGAATATCTATCACCCAGTTTACTTTTCCAGACGCAAGATGTCTAATTAAGAGAATAATTATACAACAATGGAATGTGAGGTCTTCACTATGGTATATGCATTGTATAAGTTTCAAAACTATTTTCTTGGCACCCCATTCAAGTTCTTTACTGATCATTCGACACTCAAATATTTAGTTAAGAAGATAGTGTTGGGGAGAAGAATATTTATATGAATTTTGTTGTTCCAAGAGTTTGAATTTGAGGTTGTTGTAAAACTAGGGAAACACAATGTATGCCCATACCACCTATCAATGATCGAGTCTGGGGAATAAGGTCCTATCTTGGACGATGTACTTCATGATGCACAACTCTTTAGAGTAGAGGAAGTTCCATATTAACTTGATGAGATCACCAAATCTCTCACTATAGATCAAGCACTGTATGATTATACATAGACCCAATGTTTTCAAATGGTGACCCATATTGCATACTATTAGTTAATCATTTGGAAATTATACAAGCTTGGGGCCGATGAAATTTTGCACAGGTGTGTTTTAGACCATGAACGAGACCTGATTTTGTATGAGGCTCATGAGGTAATTTATGAAGGTCACAACATCGGTAAAGACGTAAAACATAAGGTGTTTCATGCAAGTTTATTATGTCCATCAATATTTTCATAAGCCAAGAAATATTGTAAAAGGTGAGATATCTTCCAACACATCTAAAATCCATGTCGCATAGATGAATTACCTTTGTTTCCCATTACAACATTGGAGTCATTTAAAAGTGGATCATTGACTTTGTGGGACCAATTATTCCTCTGACATGTCGAATAGGTGTGTGATATGTTATCATGACCACAAATCATTTGACACGATGGTCAGAAGTGGTGCCTGTCAAGGATTGTACTGCAAAAATGACTGCGCACTTCATATTTGGGAATGTGATTACAAGGTTTTGCTACCAAAATTTGATGATGAGTGATCAAGGTGCACACTTTTTGAATGATACTATCTGTGATCCCACTCATATTTCATGATCCATCACCAAAAGAGAACCCCCTATCATCCACAAGCTAACAATACAACTGAAGAATTCAATAGAAATTTAGAGCATTCCCTAGCCAAAGTTTGTAATGTGCAGCATGATGACCGGGATTAGCGTATTCCAATTGTACTATGGGATTATATAAAAACCTGTA
The DNA here is from genome assembly GCA_000966675.3 of Picea glauca. Lineage (NCBI taxonomy): Eukaryota > Viridiplantae > Streptophyta > Pinopsida > Pinales > Pinaceae > Picea > Picea glauca. Next base: position 493,406 of record JZKD02S1671204.1, on the reverse strand, counting down.
AGAGGTTGAATAGGCATATTCCATTAAGTTTGTTCTATGGAAAGAAGGCCATCATACTGGTAGAATTTATTGTTATGATATTGCTCATTGCAGTAGCCACCTAGACATCCGATGAACAATCACTTTATTAGTGGTTAGATAATCTCATGGAGTTGGAATAGGATCGTCTTATGGTTGGATTCAACCAAGTGGTCAATAAGTAGAGACATAAATCATTGCACGAACACAACACCCACCACAAAATTTTACATCTAGGATCTATGGTGTTTCTCTATGATAGCAAGTTTCTCAAACACCTTGGAAAGTTACACATGTGATGGTTGGGCCCATTTTTCCTAGTATACATCAGTGAGGTCGGAGTAGAAAAGTTGACCACACTGCAGGGTTAGCCACTCAAGGGACTCATCAATGGAAGTTGGTTGAAGATGCGTTATGGCCTGCAGGGAGTGAATGCACTCTAAAGGACTCAAACAAGGAAGGAGTTCATGTAGCATAGGCATAGTGTAGAGTAGGAGGTAGATAATAAAGTACATGATCGACATGATTGCACCTTTATTAGAAACACAAGACATGTTATAGTCACACAGGTGGACATTATAGGTTGATAAGTCTACAGATTGCCAATATTCCATTAGAGGGTGAAGTTATTAGTAGCATACACCATACTAGAAAAGGTAGGGGGGATCACATGGGAACGACATGAGATACATGGGACTAAAAAAAATGAAGGGTCATTCAATTCGATTTGGCCAGTTCACACAAGGTCAGGGTACACAATCAATTATTATGCCACATTCCAAAGGCACATTATTAGTATGAAGAATCATTTTCATTATCAACCATCCCCATGGGAATCTATAGCGGGTTAGTACTTCTCTCCCATACATTAGGTCAGTTGGTCATTCGCAATTTCACTACACATATTCTTGGTCATTACCCTACTATTTATATACCCTTCCAATGACAGTTTAGTTTTAGGTATCCTCCATTTCTCCACAAATAGAGTCCCCATCATTTTTCATTTGAGAAGTTCCTACAGTGCTTCCACCAATGATTCTGGTTTAGTTCTAAATTCTTGTTCCCCAACAAAGACCCCGATTGATGGTTGTTTCCAACATATGAATGGTTACTTACATCTCTTAGTCCATGCAGATGGCCCAAAATCCGAAGATTTATTTCTCATGATGATTTTTTATTCAAGTACAACTACTAGGAAGGGGCCCCAACCTCCTATTCACTAGTGACATATAATCTGTCGCCACACAATTCCTTGAACTATTCTTAAAATTTGCGTCAATACACCATCTCTCTTAGCTGGGAGTTGGTGATCCTGTCTCCATGGATGATCCCCTTTATATATGTTGTTATTTCGAATTGTTAGGCTTCCCCCTCCATCGATTGTCAAATTCCACGTCTTCCTCATGATACCCCTAGTTGAATGAGATAAGAGGATAACAATGGTCTGACTCAATGGAGACTTCACTTGGGACCAACATATTATAGATCACCGAGTAACTTGGCCAAGTTCTAGCTATATGGATTGGCCTAGTTTGAGCTCAAATTACTGGAGAGAAGGCTGCAAAATATCTCTCACTCACCCATCTAGAAAGAGCTTAGAAACATAGAGCTCGAGAGCCCAAATCAATGAAAACCAAATGCATTTCTTACCTTGGGGACTTCTCGACTCATTCTAGGACCTGTGTCAGGATGCAACTACAATCTAAAAAATGACTTTCTCTTACTCAGACCAGGATGCAACCATAGACTGGTTTGATAATTTGGTCATACCAATTTGATTATTTTCTCTTATTCAAGAGTTATGAAGATATACCAGTCAACCCTCTTTAGTAAAGTATTAATTCCACCTAGAATTCATAGTCGTCGACACATATTAGGTGGTCTAACTCACTGAGCAATTGCATGCAAATTTGGATGAGGTTGATAGCCAATTATGGGAGCTCCTCTAGGATCTCATGAATACCTTATTATCCATTGCATCAGTCACACCATGAATAGTGTCACTAGATCGATGACGATCCAAATAATAGTGTTGGGGGCTTGTTAGCCCCCAAAGTTTTGGGTAGGTTTCACACACAAATATTAGTAGTTGTGCAAGAGACGAAATAAGGCACGTGCATGCAAATTGAGTTCTATATTGTGTGATTAAGAGGAAAAATACACTACATGGATGCCGAGTTAGAAGAATATATTCGAAAATATTCCCTAATAATGAACCTAGACAACATAAGATATTGTGGGACAAATGATGGATAAGATAGCAAGTTCACTAGGTATGCCACACTCCAAAGAGGTTAGATGAGATACATACGAAAAAAAAAATTGTTTGGAACTGGAGATTACTAGAGTGAGTGGAGAATATAAAAAAGGGATAGAGAACTCGAGCATAAGGTGGAGGAGAAGGAAAAGAGTCTATCTAAGGTCTGCAAGGAGGAAGATCGAGTTTTGTATGAGTCTAGTTCTGAGTTTTGTAACTGTTTTTTTTGAGTTTATAAAATTCGTGTTTAAAATATGTCATGGAGTTGCAAATGTGTTGAACCTACATAGAATAGATCTAGATTGGAATTAACATACATAGTTGCAAAGAAAATAGAAGAAAAAAGAAGCAGGAGAGAAAGAATGGAATAATTCTCATTAACCAAATGAATGAATGATAATTTACACATGATATACTCTGTATAACTCAACCAAATCTCATTGGAGGAGAAGTCAATGCACCATAGTAGTGGTATAGAGTGATCTGGGCACACACCAACAGTTATGGGAGTAAAATTCCACCTAGTCTAGTCTCTCGGGAAGTTATGGGAGTGAGCTGCCACCTAGTTGAGTTAACTAGTCTACGAATCTTCAGTTAACTAACTGAAACATAGTGAAGTGAGACGAGATCAAGGAATAATTAGTAATGCGCTAGTCTGGTGATGATCCCAAGGACAATGCGCATTATATGGTGATGATCCCAATGCTGCATGGTGATAATACCAATGTGGCATCTAGACTCCACTCAATTGATCAAACTGAAGTGTGAACTGAAGATAATATTCTCCCTAGAGGAATATTCTTCCTAAAATATAGGAGACTGAATAATGACTAATAAAAATAGGAAAAACATTAGGAAAAATAAATCCTAAGTGTGTGTGAAGTAACTCCAACACCCCCCGTGAACATCACTATGGTGAACATAAAGAATGGGTCCCGGCAACGAGGTCATGTTAGGTACCCAAATACAAAAGATACACTGAAATAAATGAGGAAAGAGGGAAAACCTCATGGGAAACCCCCTCCTCAAATCACAATGTATGTAAAAATAATAACTAACAATTGCTAGGCAATTGTGTCCTTCACTCCAAGATGACTTCACAGAGAATGAAACTTTTTCTCAGTGAAGGTCTTGGTGAAGGTGTCTGTAGTTTGTTCCATTGAAGGACAAAACTGCAGGTCAATGATCCCATCGTGTACTAAGTCCCAGATGTAGTGCATGTGGATATCAATGTGCTTCGTCCTCTACCTTTGAATTGGATCTCTGCAAAACTTCAGAGTGCTCTGGTTGTCACACCATATGACAATCGACTGATGAAACTGAATGCCCAATTCAGTGAGGAAATGTTGTAGCCAAATAGCCTGAATGGTTATGTTAACTACTCCTCTGTACTCTGCCTCAGAAAAATATAGAGAAATAGCAGCCTGCTTCTTGCTCGACCAAAATATAGGCCTGAAACCAAGACTGAGGGAGTAACCAGATGTGGACTTGCAATCAACGTTATCGCCAACCTAGTCAGAATCAGTTAACCCGGTGAGGTCCAATGTAGAGTCTGATGCATAATGAATCCCAAAGTTGATGGTTCCCTGTACGTATCAAAGGATACACTTTGCAACCTTCCAATATAGCTCATGCAACTCCTTCATGAACCTAGAGACTGATCCAACTGCATAAGAGAGGTCTGGTCTGGAGTGTGTGAGATACAACAAGCTCCCCACTAGCTGTCTGTACAGTTTGTTGTCAACGAGTGGAGTGTCCCCACCATCCTCAAGTCTGACTCTTGATAGGAAAGGAGTCAGGAAGACTTGTAGTCTGTCATGTGAAATCTCTCAAGGAGATCTCATGCATACTTGTCCTGAGACAGTTTGATGCCTAATGCAGCTTGAATGATATTGAGTCCAAGGAAGAAATGTAGAGGAACCATGTCCATCATCAAGAACTTGTCATGTAGAATCCTCTTGAATGCAACAATCGCTGAATTTGAGCAATTGGTGATCAACAAATCATCAACATACAAAACTAGGAGTAGAAGTGAATCAGTCGTCCTGAGCATGTAAACATTCGGGTCTGATTCACAATGTACAAATTTTCGTGACAACAAGTAAGAGTCCATATTGGAATACCATGCCCTCGGAGCCTGCTTGAGTCCATAAAGAGACTTCTTCATTTGAAATACCAAATATGAATCCTGTATAATCCCCGGGGTTGCTCCGTATAGATCTCCTCAGAGAGATCACCATGAAGAAATACATTCTTCACGTCCATCTGATGAAATTCCCATCCCTCGTATTCCACAACGGAAAGTTACAAATGTATGGAATCCATCTTCTCTACTGGAGAGAACGTCTCATCATAGTCATTGCCATGCACCTACTGAAAACCTTTGGCAACTAGCCTGGCTTTGTATATGATAATTTGTCCGTCCGTTGCACTCTTGTTCCTGTAGACCCATCTCCACCTAACAAGTTTCCTTCCTGAAAGAAGGGGAACCAGATCCCAAGTATGGTTCTCTAGGAGATATTTGTACTCCTCCTGCATGGAGGATTCCCAAAATGGATTTCCAGCAACCTCTCCATAAGACTATGGATCTGAAGATTGAACCAAGAAAATATTACTGAGAGGCATCGATTGAGTGGCAGTGAGTACAAGATGAGGCTCCTCAAAATCAAATTGATCCCTCCTATTATCAGTTGGATCACCAACAAGATTCCATCCATCCTGAAGAGTAGTTTGGGCCCACTTGGGCCTATGCTTTGGCTCTGCATATGCATATCAATGCACTGACTCTACATATGAATGTATTAACTATGTATCTGGATCATCTGAATCCTATGAATCCGAATTCTCATTTGAATAAGAGTCAACATGTGCATGCTCATCATCTCTGACAAGTGGATGAACAAAAATGTCTGCATGTGGCTGCTGAGGTACATGCGAGACACTTTCCTCGAATTGGAAACTATGCTCAATGATGAGACGGTCAAAGGAAAGATCAATGAGTCTTTATCCCTTTACACCATTGGGGTATCCAACAAAGATACACTCTGTGTTCTTTGTATCAATTGCCTTCCTATTTTCAGAGGGAATCTAGGCCCATGCATGTGAACCAAAAATATAGAAGTGGGTCACTTCTGGTTTGAGGCCACTCCAAGCCTCGTAGGGGGTCTTATCCTTGGTAGATCTACGGGGAGATTTTTTTTGGATGTAGGTTGAAAAATTAAGTGCTTCAACACATAATCTCTATGGAAGTGACTTTGCATGTAGCATGCAATATGCCATCTCTTTTAGAGATCTATTTTTCCGCTCAACAACTCTGTTTTGCTGCGGAGTATAGGGAATCGTGTGATGCAACTGAATCCCTACCTCATGAAAAAGATTTTGTATCTCATGGTTGAAGTACTCTCCCCCATTATCTATTCGGAGGACTTTTATTTTATTGCCTGACTGTGTCTCAACAAGGGCTTTGAAATCTTTGAGGTGTTCAAAGACCTCTGATTTTTTCCTGAGAAAGTAAATCCATGTGAAGTGTGAGAAATCATCAACAAAAATGAGCACATACCTTTCTTTACTGATTTATGGATTCAAAAAAGGGCCCATGAGGTCACTATGAATCAGATCTAAAGAAGAGGAAGCCTTTTGAGTCTTTCCAGTGCCAAATTTCTCTTGAGGATGTTTTCCAAGAACACATCCCTCACAAATTCATTTGGAGAAGTGGATGTCAGGTAGACCATCAACCATTCCCTACTTACTAAGTTGTTGCATATATCTGAAATTTAAATGTCTGAACCTTTCATGCCATATCCTACTGCTCTCATCGGCATGGATAAGTAGTAATGTAGAATTTGGTTCAATAAATTCAAAAAATGTATAGAGTCTAGATTGATGATTTACCTCACTAGTAGAAACACTTGAATTGGTTTGCATCTCATAGATATCCACTGCATTAGGTGTGAATATGACTCTCTTTCCTGTGTCGTAGTTTTTCATCTGATAGATGGAGAGAATATTGACGAATAGTTTGGGAACCTGAAGCACATTCTCGAATCTTCCATTTTTTAGTTCAATTCTTCCTTTATTGGTGACCTCGACTGGAGATTTGTCCCCCATAAGAATAGGAGGACCTTTAGATGCATCCAATGAATTATTTTGTGGTATCCATGTGGTGTGATGCACCTGAATCTACGATCCAAGCATTGGGAGAGGAGTTGATGAAAATCAAGGCATGGCTAGAATTTCCTTTCTTGGGATTCTAATCTTCTGGCTTCTTCTTCTTGGCATCCTCAGGGATGCGATCTCCAAGGTTTTTTTGTTGAAGTATTTGGGTCATTAGATATATCTATTTCTACATACATACAGATTTCAAATGGAATCCTTTATGGAAGTAAGTGCATTTCTCCCCTTTTCTTCCCTTTCCACCTTTGGATCTGGAGGCATCATTGAAGGGTTTTGATTACCCTTCCTTCTTCGGATTTGGATGTGCTTTCCTTTTGTATTTATCTTTATAGTTTTGATATTTATGACCTCTTCCATCTTGCAAAGTAAGTTCATGGGCCTTTGGGCCTTTGATTTTTCCCATGTTGATGAGCTTGTTTTTCTCTTGTGTCAAAGACTCGATAAAGTCCTCAAGAGAGGGAATCTTTTAGGTGGCTCCAGAGGTGAATCTAATTGAATGAAATGTGCATACAAACATTGATTATCTTGGACCAAGTTTGGAGAGAATGGTGAGAACCATTTGTTTCTCCTCCTTATATTTATCAACCACACAAGCCTTGAGTTGCGACAACAAATCCTTATATTTGGTAAATAAATATTGGAGATTGTCGAAGATTTTTGGATCCAATGTGAGAAATTTCACCTCGAGTATGTGTCCCCTCATCTCATTCTATTTTCCAAAAATCCCTTCCATGGTGGTTCAGCCTTCATTGGTGGTTTTACATGAGGATATGTGAAAGAGGAGTTCAGGAGAAATGAGACTGCAAATTGTTTCGAACGCTTCATCCATTCAATTTAGATACTTGGATTTTTATATGGATGATGTTGGTTATATATTTGTGTTCATGTTTAACCTGTATAATCCTTTTATTCAAAGATGAATTATCATCTTATCCTTCCATGCAAATAAATTGTAAGGTGTAAGAATGAATTCTTTTGAAAATTCCATTTTTTCGTTGTCTTCAATCTTCGGTACATGAAAAAATAATTTGGTGTGTCTTTTCCCTAATATTCCATCGGATCTGATACCATGTAAATGTGTTGAAACTGCACAGAATATATCTAGCTGGGAATTGACATACACAGTTGTAGAGAAAATAGAAGAAAAGAGAAGCATGAGAGAAAGAATGGAAGAATTCTCACTAACCAAATGAATGGATGATAATTTACACATGGTATACTCTGTATAACTCAACCAATGCGCACTGAAGGAGAATCCAATGCACCATAGTGGTGGTTTAGAGTGATTTGGACACACACCAACAGTTACGAGAGTAAACTTCCATCTAGTCTAGTCTCCCGGGCAATTACGGGAGTGAACTGCCACCTAGCTGAGATAACTAGTCTATCAGTCTTCAGTTAATTGAGTGAAACAAAGTGAAGTGAGGAGGAGGTTAGGGAATCATTAGTAATGCACTAGTCTGGTGATGATCCCAAGGAAAATGCACATTAGATGGTGATGATCCCAATGTTGCATGGTGATAATACCAATGTGGCATCTAGACTCCACTCAACTGATCAATTTGAAGTGTGACCTGAAAAGAATGTTTTCCCTAGAGGAATATTCTTCCTAAAATATAGGAGACTAAATAATGACGAATAAACATAGGAAAAACCTTATGAAAAATAAATCCTAGGTGTGTGTCAAGTAACTCCAACAGGAGTCAGTCACCAGTGTAGAGTATGGACAGAGAGCACATGGCGTATTGTAATGAAAGGATTGTAGAATGGATCAGAGCATAGAGATATATTTCCTTTGCAATGTGGATCTGTTGATGTATGCATTATGATGTTTAATGGAGATAATATAAAGCTCCAATTATATTTGTCACTTGATCTATATGTTCTGAGTTTAATGGATGGTTGTGTTAATGGTTTATGTTGTTAATATGTTAATGGAATATTATTGAATGAATGAATGATTATCATGACATCTCAGGTGAGACCTTATTCAGTCCTCGACTAAATATTGATATGTCGACATTGTTAATGCTCTGTAAATTCCTAGAGGTTGTCGGGAGGTAGAATAAATTTATCAGAGGTAACTTTGTCCAACCACTTCGAAACTGGAATCTAGCCCTTCCATTTTCAGAGAGGGATCTCTCTGTAAGATTTAGATATGTTTCAAGTTTCAGATATTAGGCTAGTTAAATAAAATATGCTGTGTTGTTTTGTTTTATAAAATGGTTGAAATATTGCTTACGCATCGATTGGGATATGGGGTCTGTGTTAAGGTTTGAGATCTGAGAACATATTTTAATAGGTTTATTCACAGGGAAAGATAATGCCAATGTTGGATCCTTTATAATTTAAAGTGATGGATAGCAGAAATAGATGAGATAATAAACTATAATAAATAAGCATTCAAGAATTTATTTATCACAATATCAAAAGACAAACATTTATATCTTTAAAATCCAGAAACAGAGTATACATAGATAAATTCTGCAACTTTAACTTCTTTTAAATGATCAAATGTAGAAAAAAAAATGATAACAAAGAAAGATAAACCATTCAACAAAGAGGAGTAAACATCACCAACAATTAACACACAAGAATCATGTGAATCATCCCTTTTTATTACTGGTAGATCTCTTCAAAAAGATTACTGTTTACATCTTTCTTGGGCGTAAAGATCAACCCTCAATACTTCGAAGTTTGAAGTATTTATAGAAAATAAATTACAATTCGGTCTTGTCATTAATGATCAGGATGTTGTAGAATCCAAATCTAACTACCTAGCTAATAGAATACACAATTATAGGAACTGATAATGATCTGTTGGATTCTTTGAGCTGATTTTGGGGAAAGTTATTGGTGAGTCATCAACTTGACTTTGACTACTCTGTGTGCTGATTTGTACATCCACATCATCTTCTATTCGATCAAGTCACACAGGTCATCCTATCTCCGCTGACTGGGAATGTTGACTTTGAGCATCCTTCGGTACACCTCGTTCGTCTCTGTGTACTAAGTGAATGTTGGTTTGGTGATGAAAAGATACTTTATCTCTTGTTGAATATTAAGGTCTAATCTCAGAGTTTCCAAGAAGGCTTTGCCTGTGATACTACCTTTTATGCCCTCGAACTTGGACCCATTCTTCACCACTATGAGAATTTTCTATTTATAATCTAAGAGAGTAATCAACTTATTGTTGATCACAAAAAGGCTTGGGAGACCTTTCTTCTGTAAAGCTTCAGTTTTGTTGAAAAACATCTGTACTGCAACATCCAATGCCTAAAATCTCTCCTCAATTTGCAACATTAGTCCCTTCTTGGTCAAGACTCTCTTAACTTCAAGAATTTTTTTAGTCATGACCTCAATTTGCAGAGCTTCTAGCTCTTCTTTTGATTTAGAATTTAAGAATTTGATTATCTCATGGGACTATGTTGGCATTTCTCCCAGTTCTCCCTTTATTCTGTCAATGGCCTGTTTGGCTCTCTGCACTAGATCATGCTGTTCAAACATGATTTGTATTATAGGCCAAATCTCTGTCATTGATTGACATATGTCCATCAAAATATTTTCCTTAGCCTCTGCCGGAGTCTTATCCATGACTGTTTCTTTCTGCAACTGTTGCAGTTCCTGTTTGAGCTTGTCTGACTTATGCCTCTCAGTGTTGTAGCTAGCCTGGAATGTGGAATTTAGCTTTTGGATATTTTGAATCTCTTCTTGCAGTTTTCTGATTTCTACCCCTTGCAAAGTCATATCTTCCATTGCTTTTTCCAGTTGGTATGTTGCATATGGAGTTGTCACTGATGTTTCTACTGGAATTTCCCCCGTGGTAGTTGATGTTGCCATTGTTGTGCTGACTCCTATGATCGAGACTGCATTGAATGGTATGACTGCCATTGACACATTTTTCTCCTTTTCCTTAACTAGCTTGTCCAGCTCGGCTTCCATCTCTTTAATTTGAGCATTCTGCTCCATGATCAACTTCAAAATCTCCTCTTTTTGGCCTTCAGTATCAGCCATCTCTTTAGCTTGTGGGTCTTCAATAACAAAGATTTTTAATTGTTTCCTCAGGGTGGCTATGTCATTATTTTTATTTTTGACAAGATCTTCAGCTGCTTTGATATTGGCTGGATCGTAACCAATTTTGAGCACCAGTTCTTCAAGGGACTTAATTTTGTTATCCTTTTCCAAAGAGGATACCTTCTCCAGCCTCAATTGAGTCTGGACATTGTTCTAAGAAACCTGTAACTTTGCTGCATTCATGAAGGTGTTCACCAAGGTGGAGAACAATCATTTCTCTAGTCTATCTATGTAAATCCATCTGATCAGCTGGATGTACTTCTGCAACATCAATCTCGAATATTACCCTTTTATAATCAACAATTGTTTTGGGCTGAGGTACCTGTGCCTGAAAGTAGGCCATGTGCATTCTCCCCTTCTTTGTATCAAAAGAAGATAGTAATCTGTGCTGGGTTGTGGATGTTTGTTTCCAATACTGGGCATAGGTACTATTTGTCAGCATCTTGTTTTTCTTCTTAATCAGGTTGTATTTCTCAAAGAGGTTCAGCCCTGCAGGTTCCTGTGCATCTCTGGTTGTTAATATTGTATCACCTTGCTTTTTTGACGAGGAGGTGGACATCATCTTCTGGCTTCCTGCAGAAAATGGAGAATGTTCACCTTCCATGATTGTAGTAGACTGAGTCTCTTCTCCACCAAACCTTTCAGGTGTATGACTGGTCTTGGGCCTTTTTCTATAAACCTGTAAGTCATTTGTCGAGACTTCAGTGACTAAGGGAGATACCTCTTTCCTGGGTCTTTTCTCTATCGATGCGTGAGGAGTATTAGTCAGTGAAATACTGGAAGAAGGGGGATGTTGATCGGTATCTTTCAGAGTGTTCTCCTCCCACTCGGTCTAATTCATGAAATTTTTTATTTTTGGTTTGGGAACATGAGCATATGGAGAGTTTTTATTCCTTAGTCTGGTTTCTACAATGACACCAGATGGATCGTACTTCCAAGAGAAGTTGATACTGAATTTCATTTCTTTTAAAAGCTTATTGGCCTCCTCTCCTGCAGCTCGACTGTTATAGATGAAAGATCCTATATGTCCCTTGATTCTCAACTGATGTTTCTTTTTTAAGGCCACGAAGTGAATATCATCAGAGTTGATCATTTTTCTAATGTACTCCAGAGCGGAAATCCTGATGGGTATATATTTGGGGAGTTTATATGGTGGAAGCTCGCAACTGTAGATTATGATCTCTATGTGATCCTGGTAGAGGTACAAGTCATTGGTTTTGGCAAGGTCCGATAGGTGCAAGAGCCTCTGAATCTCTTCATTAATCATGGGTTCCTTCCGTCCACTCAACATGCTTACCACTTGATGGTAAAATTGATCAATGAGCTATTTGAAACTGAACTCTGATGAGTTATTTCTGAGTAAAGATGTCCAGGAGGTGACAGCTTGTAGATGGCCATCCTGGTCCAGTTTCTGCATAGAAAATGAGAACTTCTCTACTTGAAAGAAAAGGAACATGTAATCTAATATGGAAGAATATCGGAACATGCCTTCTGTTGGAAACTTGAAAAGTTGCTCGTGGATATTATCAGCCATAAACTGATTGAAATTAAAGTGGATGGTGGCCTTCTCTTCGGTGGAGAAAATGGACAAGAATCCTAGGATGGGTTCGTCCACCCATTCATCTAAATAATACCTAAGAAAACAAAACATGGATGAAATGACTTGATTACCTTTTGTCGAGAATATGGAGGACTGATAGGGGGTATTTTTCTTGGGGAATTGGGCACTCTCAAGGAGGAAAAGTTCAAAAATTGGCGCTCTTTGGGGAAAATATAATTTCTGGTATATTTCGGTTAAGATTTCAATGGTGAGAGGGGAAAGGGATTCTGATCTGGGAATTTGCATCATCTATTCAATGGTTTCAGCTGTAATGGTGAACAAAGTCTCTCCGGATGATGAGACGATAGCTCTCTGATTTGGAAGATAGTGCGCTTGGCACTTGAGGGAGAACTCGAGGAAATGGTGAATTTGGGGGAAAATATACAGTGGGAGATTGGAGACCTAAACATTTCATAATTATCTTTAAAAAATTATTAAATTTAAATTTAAATGGTAGTTGTTGTAATTTTTCAAATTCATTATAAATCTTCTTTGGAAGTTTGGATGTTGTATATTATTTTAAATTTTATGATATCATTTATTATTTTATACTATTATTTGTTATTTTTTAAAATATTAATTTTTATGATGATGATGATTAACATTCATTAACATTATAATTGATTTATCGAATCTTTAGAAAGGTAATTGGATTTCTTTAGAATTTTATTTTTTTGCTAAAAATACATTAAGAAAAGTGTTCCAAAGTCACCATAGTTTTGATGACTTAGGAGGTTAGTAAGGTTAGTATTGTGACAAATATTTTGAAATTGTGATATAATTTGGGTATATGTAGGGCGCTTTATGGGAAAGCGTTTTTTTATCTTCAACCATCTTTGTGTCATTAAGATGACATTTTTTCATCCCATGGTGTTTTGGGAATTGTCCAACACCCAATTTCACTATGTAGAACATGAATGTTTGTTCTTATCTTAAAAATGTTGATTTTATTCTTTACGCTCGTAAACAATAGAGAGATATTTTTGATCTTCTATATTAGGTTTGACCACCTTCATATAGTATCTTAATTTTCTTTTATCCTCTAATTTTTTATCGCACCATAGATTGTCCTTAAATTTAGATTAATAATATTTTTAATATTAGTAGTATTCTACAAAATGACTTCTTCCTTTATTCCCCAATGATTTAGCCAAGACCTGACATCTTTATGTCATTCCTGCTTGAGCCATTGGTGGTTTTGGCTAGAGTTTGAAGCAATTTTGAGGATCTTATTATCATTCATGTTGTTTATATTGTTCCTTTACATTAAGTATCTAATCATAGTCATGCTCTCAATGGGGGAAAGTCTCACTTCTATGAGGAGGATATGATAGGGTGTATTTCCTTTAATTTTGATATTACGAGTTATAAAATTATTTTGGATTTGTTCTATATTTCTCCTATATTCTCTAGAGATGTTGCATCCCTAAAATTCACATTCATATAAAATAATAGGAGTGATGAGTCTTAAAAACGTTTTTTTTTTTAATCCCATAGCTAAAGGTCCACTAATTTACAATTGTTTTCAAGCCTATAATAATTTTTATACCTCTCATTTATCATTTTCTCAATGCTATAGCTCCAATTGAGCTTGTGATGAATATCGATTCCAATATATTTGTATGAAGAAACTTCCTCCAAGGTATTGTTGTCATATATGAAAGTATTATAGGTGATTATTTTGGATTTAATTATCATAACCTTCATTTTGTCAGTGTTCATAGTCATATCCATACTAGAGTATAAGTCCTTGAATATTGTTAGTTTCTTACCGAGGTCATAGGCACTCCTCGCTATAAGAATAACATCATCAGCGTAAAGAAGAAGGACAATGACTATACGAGAGAGAGTCAGACTGACACAACCTGCATCCTCCAAACAGTCTTCTAACTTGTCAATGTAAATGCCAAAAAGATTATGGGATAAGGGAAAAACTCCCTTGAATCCTATATTATAGTTAATTTTGAAGAAAATTGATGTCCCCAACCCGGTTTCAATCACACCTTATCACTCCCATAGTTTAATGCCCAACCCACACGATATAATTTCATCACATAACATAAATTAAATTATGGAAATGAAATTTATGAATTTGAAACACATGAGAGAATCTTCTATGACTGGAAATTAAATTCAGACATAACCCAACAATAAATGAACACAGTACAAAAAAAAAATTTGGTCCAAAAATGACCTAGGAAAACCCCCCAGGGTGGGGGAAACTTGTTCTTCAGCGAGGGTAGATTTTTATTAATAAAAAAGCATATGGAAATTAAAATGTACATCAGAATTAATTCATCATTAGTGACAAACTTATCTCCTTGGAATTTGTGCTCAAATTCAACAAAAAAAATTCACCTAACAACTTCCTCGATTTCCAATGCCACTTAGCTGGAAAATTCGTACTATATGGCCACCCAAAAATTCATTCAATGCTTTATGAAATCTTCTCAATTTCTGTGCCTCTTTTTGTACAGAATCCATACACAGTATGATGCATTTAATGATGGAATCCTGCCTCAATTTTTGTGCAGGTTGTACCTATATTTTTGCACCCAATATTTGTACTATACGATCACTTGTTGTTGTAATTAATGTTGTCCCTTTCCTTGGGATTCATGCCTATATTTTCCTTGGATAGCATGCCTCTTCTCTGCTGCAATATTCTTCCTGCTCAATTTCTCCTTTGCTCACTCTCTTCAACGAATGTGCAAAAGTGATCTCAACAAGGATGATTTTAAGGATGGAAATTTATTGTAAAATGTAGAAACCTTGGCGAATTTTACTAATCCTTCATATGCCAACTATAAAATGTTTGGCAATATTTTTATAAAAATATTGAAATTTCTAAGGATTTTATATAGTTTGTATAAAAATTTGGTGATTTTTAAGGTAAAATAATTTTATCCTATAGAATTTGGGGGAATGAGTTTTAGAAAAAAGACGAATCTTTTTTTGGGAAAAACCATGGAAAATTAGACCATGAGAAAAATTCATCCCCTAAAATCATCCTTGGCTCTCAATGGACTCATGAGAGACATTTAATGGCCTCTTTCCCCTGTTGGCCTTTTAAATTCCCATAGTGAATTTTAGATTTCCACATGATCCAATGGCTCACAATGAGTTTGATCAACGGTGGAAATAAAGTGCACATGAAAATCACATTTTAATATTTCATTCACCCAACTTAAATAAAAGACCCACTTAGCTTTTATTTCCTAAGTCACTTTTCACTTTATGAAATACAAGGGGGGTCACATTTAAAGTGGTCACATTTCCCTAGGAAAAGAGACCAAGCCGAAGGAAAACCACTTACCTCGGTAAATTTTTTTTAAAAGTCCCTCTTATCGAGGAAGGTGTTACTTACCATCCTCATCTTGTCCCTGAAATAAACATGCTTTCCTCTTGGAAGAGACTTTGTGAGGATGTCCACCACCTGTTCATTTGTAGAAACATAATCAATCTTCACAACCCCTCTCTGAACATGATCATGAATGAAGTGATATTAGATCTCGATGTGTTTGGACCGATCATGAAATACCAGATTCTCCATGAGTTTAAAAAAACTCTGATTGTCGCAATAAATTATCATAGGCTCCAACTCCTTCCTGAACAAACCAACCAACAATTTGTGAAGCCAAATGGCCTCACATGAGGCTTGGCTTGCAGCCATATACTCTAATTCAGCTGATCTCAAAGCAACTAAATTTTTCTTTCAGCTAAGTCACGACACACTTGCCGAAACTAATCCAAAACAACAACCAGATGTGCTCTTCCCATCTAAAGTTGAACCTACCCAATATGAATCTATGAATCCTACCAATATCACTCTATCACCATGAACATAATACAGACCATAGTCAACAGTTCCCATAAAATACCAAAGCACATGTTTTGCAGCTATCTAGTGTACTCTCCTAGGCTCCACCATAAAATTGACTGAGAGTATTAACTGCAAAACAAATATCTGGCCATGTGTTGACTAGATACATCAAGGAACCAATGAGATGATGATATAACGTAGGATCCACCAACCTAGAATCAGAAGCATAAATATCCTTCCCATTGGTGGCCATGGGAGTGGACATGGGTTTGCAATCACCCATGTGAAATATGTTGATAATGTCAATTGTATATTTTCCCTGTCCCAGGAATATATGCCCCTCTTCCTGCCACACCTCCAACTCCTGAAAGTAATGCATCAGCCCAATGTCCTTCATGTCAAACTCTAAGGAAAGATCCCTCTTGTAGCCCTCAATAAGTTTCTTTGCACATGTAATTAACAAATCATCTACATAGAGAATAATCATAAGCATCTCACCATCAACAACAATGTAATACAAATTGGGGTCTGCATCACTCTTGATGGACCCCATATGTTGCAAGTATGCATCAATGTGAGAATATTGATCTCTGGGGGCTTGCTTCAGAACATACAATGCTTTTTTTAGGAGACAAACATGGGACTCACCACTGTAATCCTTGAAACCATGTGGTTTCTCAACATAAATATCCTCTTGAATGATGCCATGGAGAAAGGCGATTTTGACATCCATTTGGTGGATCTTCCACCCCATCTTTGTTGCAATCAAAATAAAAGACCGAATCAAACTATATCAAGCTATAGGACCAAAGGTCTCACCATAATAAACTCCCTCTCTCCGTGAAAACCCTCTCGCCACAAATCGAGCCTTATACTTTTCAATACTTCCATATGCAACATACTTTATCTTATAAATCCATTTGGAGGATATCACTGATTTCACATCAGACCTAGATAAAACCTCCCACACATCATTTTTCATGATGGAGGCATACTCCTCCACCATGGAATCCCTCCATACCTGGTGTGTGGTTGCCTCCTCATAAATGGAAGGCTCGGATTCTGTAATACCTGTCACCATTGCTACATAACTGCAAAATCTCTCCAGTAGCCTACTCTCCATAGTGGAATTCCTCATATTCCCTACTGTCTCAACTTCTTTCAGGGTGTCCTGAAACTACTTGGGCTTCCTCTTACCTGAAATATGCTCCTTAGCCTCACCTGAAGAAGGTACCCCTGAAAACTGACCAACTGAGCTCGGTGACCCAATACTCTGAAAACATGTACTGGTGCCTATAGAACCTGAAATGCCATGTGAACTGACAAACTGAGGACTGAACTGTGAAGTGCTCAGTGAGATGACCTGTGGAATGCCCTATGAGCCAACCTATACCATGGCCACTGGTGAACCTGTAATCCCCGACACCCCAATGCCTCCTATACTATAACTCTGATCCTCAACTCTCTGTACCTGACCTCTGTTACTAAGAAGTTTAAGGATACCTCTCCTCTAACTCACGTGACCTCCTGCAAGCCCTCTCCTCCTCAAAATTCACATCCCTCTGAATAAAAACTCTCCTATGTGCAAGGATGTAAAGTTGGTAGGATTTAGAAGTCTCATTGTAACCCACAAGTAAACCCTTTTTAGTTGTGGGTTCCATATTTGTCCCCTTCTTTTTGGGGACATGAGAGAAGGTGATACATCCAAAAATCCTCAAATTCTCAACTGGAGGATTTTTCCCAGTGAAAGCCTCCTCGAGAGTCATATCCCCAACTTCCCTGTGAGGACTCCGATTTTGCAGATAAACTACAGTGTTGCATCCCTCATCCCACAAGAACAATGGCAATCCCAAGTCATGGATCATCGATCTGGAAGCTCCAACTATCGACATGTTCTTCCTCTCCACAATCCCATTCTTCTCAGGGTTGTAAGAAACTGTCATCCCATTTTTTATTCCCTCTGTTGTTAAGAACCAAACATCAATATAGCATAGAAAAACCTCAGGAAAAGTACTCAACGCCTTGAAAAAGAGATAATTTCAGATAATAAGCCTCTTCGAGGGGGAAACCTCCTT
>JZKD02S1671204.1:441073-470541 GCA_000966675.3 Picea glauca | reverse complement strand
AACATTACTAATCTAAATTACAACTAATGGCCTAAGCCGACATAAATAAAATAGCATTACTAATCTAATATGCCCCAATTAAGGGGTAATGAGCCAATATTAGGGCTTAACATCTCTAGTACATAAATCAATAAACTCATTCGAGGCATACTCACCTCCATTGTCAGATCTCAATACTTTAATTTTATTTCATATCTGGTTCTCAACAAGATATTTAAACTCTAGGAACCGTGTGAAGGCCTCATCCTTATGCTTGAGGAAATAAATCCAGGTCTTCCTAGAGTAGTCAACAATGAACAATACATAGTACTCATGACCACTCAGTGACAGAGAAGACATCCTTCCACTAACATCCAAATGTACCAAGTCAAGGATACCTATAGTATTACTATCTCGGCCCAGAAATGGAGCCTTGGTGTACTTTCCCAAAACACACCCCCTGAAAACATCATCATGCTCAATGATAAACTCCAGAATACCTATAGTGATGTACCTAGAAATAATTAGAGCCTCATGATGCAGATGCCCCATCCTACTATGCCAAAGCTCACATAAATCCCTACTGCTAGTCATGCATGCAAATGCCCATGATGCCTCCCATATCATCCTGTACATCCTCCCCTATCGAACTCCGATGACCTTTTCATATGAAATTATACCACCCTTAGGATAAAGAAGTACCTTCCCATCTTTGAAAGTCACCACATATCCTCTATCCTCGATACAAGAAACTGAAACAAGATTTTTCTTAAGGCCTGGAACATACAATACTTCTAGTAACCTCAGGGGAGATAAAGAATCCATTTGAAAATCTATTGTTCCAACCCCAACAACACTCGCAACTCGATCGTCTCCCAAAATTGTGTCTTGATCATGGGTTTATTTCCTAATCTCTACAAACTATTCCCAAACACCTTTCATGTGGTGAGAAGCGCCACTGTCTATATACCACAACATGGGATATACTGAGCCAACTGACTGCTCTTCCATAAAGGAAAAGTCCTAATCAAATCTCTAAGAGAACTCATCCACTTCAGTTGAAGATTCCATGTTATGTGCCTTCTTCTTCTTCCTCCCAAGACATGTCACTGCATAGTGTCCCATCTTCTGACAACTCCAACACTTTACTTTGATAAGATCCTTCTCCCCCTTTTTCTTTGGTTTTCCCTGTTGTTTACCTATACCTGTGGGCCCCTTAGTCTTTGTATTCTCCTTTCTCCCTTTGGCCAAAAGATCCACATTCTCCTTCTCCTCCCTAACACCTGATGAGATTCCCTACAAATAACCTCTCTGGGTCTCCTCCTGTATGACATCATCCCAATGCCTATCCCAGGAAGGCATGTTCACACGCCCCACAATCTCCTGAACAAACATAGCCCATGGTTTTGACACACCATTCAAGGTTGTTCAAACAAGCTCATATTCTCCCACTTCCTCCCCCACTACTTCCAACTCATCCCTTACTTGTGTGATCTGAGTAAGGTAGGATGTCACTCCTTCACTTTTGTCCATCCAGATATTTTTCATGTTTTCCCTCAACACCATCTTCCTATTCTCATTTGTGCTTTGATACATGTGAGTCAAAGCATCCCACATCTGATATGAATGCCCTTTACTGGTGACATGTGGAACTACATGGTATTTTATGGAATCAAGAATGATCCTTTTTGCCTTAACATCCTTTTTATTGAAGTTTTCCAATGCTACTGCATCTATGGGTACTAGATCTTGCTTCATGGCAGTACTTTCAACAATGTCCCAAAGTTCATTTTCTTGAAAAATTAAAATTAGTCTCACCTTCCATGGACTGGAATTTCCCGCCCCTTCTAGCCTATCCTCCCACCTCAAAACTGTAGCCATATTGTTGAAGAAAACAAGACCAAATCACCACTCTTCAAATCTTCCCACAAATATTCACTGCTGTTATAAAATTTATGAGTGTTAACAACACACTTCCTAACTATTTTAAGGTTGTTCTAGTCACCAACACTCTGATACCATGAAGAAAATCGATGTCCCCAACCTAGTTTCAATGACACCTTATCAATCCCGTAGTTCAATGCCCAACCCACAAGATATTATTTTATTACATAACATAAGTTAAATTCTGGAAATGAAATTTTTGAATTTGAAACACATGAGACAATCTTCTATGAGTGGAAATTAAATGCATAAATAAACCAACAATAAATGAACATAGTACATAAGAAAATTTGGTCCAAAAATGACCCAGGAAAACCCCCCAGGGTGGGCGAAACCTGTTCTTCAGAGAGGGAATAGTTTTATTAATAATCAAGCATCGGGAAATTACAATGTATAGCAGAATTAATTCAACATTAATGAAAAACTTATCTCCTTGGATTTTGTGCCCAAATTCCACAAAGCACCCAACAACTTCCTCAATTTCCGAGCTTACTCAAATGGAAAATTTGTATTGTATGTCCACCTAGAACTTCATTCAATGATGTATGACATCTCCTCGATTTATGTGCCTCTTGTTGTACCAAATTTATACACAGTATGGTGCATTTAATGCTAGAACCTGGCCTCGATTTCTATGTAGGTTGTACCTCGATTTCTGCACCCAATATCTGTATTGTACGATCACTTGATGATATAATTAATGTTTTCCCTTGCCTTGGGATTCATGTATACATTTTCCTTGGATAGCATGCCTCTTCTCTACTGCAATATTCTTCTTCTTGCTCAATTTCTCCTTTGCTCTCTCTCTTCAATGAATGTGCAAAAGTGCTCTCAATGGAATCATGAGAGACATTTAATGGCCTCTTTTCCGTCTTGGCCTTTCAAATTCCCAAAGTGAATTTTGGATGTCCACATGATCCAATGGATTAGAATGAGTTAGATCAATGGTGGAAATAAAGTGCACATCAAATTCACTTTTTAATATTTCATTCACCCAACTTAAATAAAAGACCCACTTAGCTTTTATTTCCTAAGTCACTTTTCACTGTATGTCACATTTGAAGTGGTCACATTTCCCTAGGAAAAAAGACCAAGCCTAAGGAAAACCACTTACCTCGGTATAAAAATTTAACAAATTTCTTTCGACCAACCCTTTGTTTTATTCCTAAACTTGGCAATAATGCTCCCATACAAAACAACTCTCAACTCGAAAGGAACTTTTACCTCTTCTAACCTATTTCATAAGTTAGTTATGGACATTGTTTCAAAATCTTTTTGAAAAGAGATAAAACAACAAAGAATATTGGTTTTATTGTTGTAACACTCTTTTGCAATTCTCCTAAGCATAATAAAGTGGTTCACAATTACATAATAGCCTCTAAATCTAGCTTAACCTTTAACTCTTTTGATTATGATATGTATTTTGATTATTTTATAAATTATTATTTTTATAGATAATATAGAGTCAACACACAATCTATAAGCTCAAAATTCTTTGAATTTATTGTAATTCATGGTAATATAAAAATATTTACATTAAACCTTCAACGTTTAAACATTTTGATGCGGAGAACATTGTAATAAGATAATATCAAGTACTTAAAGGGGATTGCTTTCATGTTATATTTTAAATGTACTCTACTAAGAGAATGTAGTTAAGAAGAGAATTAAGAATTTCATAATTATTTTTAATAGAAAAAATTATATATATATTAAAAAATTTCAAATTTATTATATATTTTGAAAGTTATGGATTTATTTTAAATTTTATCATTATTATTATTATTCATTTATTATAAAAATTTATGAGTATTTTAGATGATTTATTAATGCAAGAGAATCAATTAGTCTTTTGAAATTGACCCTAAGCGTCACAAACATTTACTAAGGAATTTGGTTTCCTAATTTTCATTTTGATTGTAATATTTGAACGAGATATCTCTAGAAGATATTATAGATTGAGTAGTTTGATAGGTATCAAGTTTTGGGAACATATTTCTAGTTTTAGGAGTTTTTTGAGATAGCTCGGATGATTTAGTTTTGGATCTATCCGAGAGCTCTTAGATATATCAGGTATTTTATAATGAATAAAAAGTTAGCTTGTGTGAGATTGATTATGTGAGAGTGTGTAGTGTGCAGAGGTATGAGATACCAAAGAAGGTAATCTCGTTCCTTCAAAAGTTTTAATAAAAGATTATATTTTATGGAATTGTGCTTCCTGCGCATTTGTTTTAAATTTTTTGCATAAACTATTTGGGCTAGAGCGCCAAGTTTTTATGTTTCAAGGAGATCCTGTGCAGATTATTGCTATGGATTCTGAGTTAGATTGAGCTATTAAAGATAAAAATAATCAACCCTTTGCTGCATGAATAAATCATAATCAACCCAATCTGAATTGGTTGTGTGAACAATTTGTTCTCCAAGTTAAGTGAACTAATGGTGCAGATCAGATCTGAGCGAACTCACTTTCCAAATAGATAGATGAGATCAATCTAGCAATTTTTTGTATTGTCGAAAGATTGATAGTCAGAACCCCATTTTTTTCAGAATCACGATATCAAAGTCTCTTGTTACATCTGACCTTGAAACCTTTGTGAATTGGACTCCGATGAATCTTTCTGATTATCGAACCCTTGCCACATTGGATCACTCCGACTCATCGGAATTTGATCCATTAGAGCATTTAACTCAGGAACTTTAGACACTCTGATTAGATGATACTTTGATATGTTAGCCATTGGTTCTAAGTCGTGGTCTTGTGGAGTAATAACACTTGGTCACGTAGAAAAAAAGGGGCTTAGTGCCTAGACAACTTAGAATGACAAAGAGTTCTTAAGTATAGTGCTTCTGGTTCGACAATTGGAGATAGGTTGTCCAGAAACAGAATTCGAGTAGGTATAAGATTTGATCCAAGGGTTGCGAGTGCTTATGTAAAATTCCATATATAAAATAATATGCAGAACAAAAATAATTAGCGAGAAATGGAAAATAAACAATGATATAACCAGAACGACATCACAATAATACTAGAATAGTACCAAAATAACACCAAAAAGAGCACTTTGATTATTGAGAGCAATGTTCACTTGCCTCTTCGAGGGGGAAACCTCCAGCAGAGCAGATCTCTATTACAATAATATCCAATACAAAACTTCTCATACCCTTGACTCCTATTTCTACTAAATATTTCTATCAAAAGAACGATCTAGAGGAAGATCCTTCTAGAAGTGGAAGCTTCTATTAGGTATTCTTACATTGTACTTATTCTTCCTTATTGATAGGCCTTATTAATATTGACCTTTATTACATGGAAATATATTATTCTTCTTAGGTGAGGGGTTAGGTCCCTAATATGTCCTCCCCCTTAAAAACAACCTTGTCCTCAAGGCTTGAGATGAGTAAATTGTTGCAGAATAGTAGTTGGTTCCTAGGTGGCATCTGTTGGAGTTGTATCTTTCCACTGGACTAACACTTCCTTGATGGTTCGCTGACGTAGACGACGCTCACGCTGGTACAAAATTGCCTATGGTTGTAGTCAAATGGAGCCTTCTTTGTCCAACTCAGGAAGGTCGGTTTGAGTTTGGCACTTAGTTCCAATCACCTTCTTTAAGCATGACACATGAAAAACAGGATGGAGCTTAGAATGAATGGGCAAACCTAACCGATATGCCACCTGTCTCACATGCTTGAGAACTATATAAGGACCATAAAATTTGGGCACCATTTTCTGACAATGGTTAGCCTTGAGGGAAGTTTTCTTATAAGGTTGCAGTCGAAGAAACACTTGATCCCCTTTTGCAAATTGACGTTCAGAGCGACCTTTATCTGCTTGTTGCTTCAGGGGATTTTGGGCCATGAACAAATTATCTTTGATGTTAAAGAGAATAGCCTCTCGAACTGTAAGTGTTTGGTAAACTGCCTGGACCTTCGAGACACCTGGAAAATATGAGAGAATTGAAGGTGGCTTTTGTCCATATACTGCTTCAAAAGGAGTCACGCGGGTAGTTGTATGGTAAGAAGTGTTGTACCTCCATTCATCTAGTGGTAACCATTGAGCCCACTAATTTTTCCTTTCCTATGCAAAACACCTCAAATATGTTTCCAAACACTTGTTGACCAATTCAGTTTGACCATCATTCTAGGGATGATAAGCTATGATGAGATGCAATTGGGTGCCTTGGATCTTGAACAATTCTTGCCAAAAATTGTTGTTGAAAGTTGCATCGTGATCAGAAACAATACAATGCAACATGCCATGAAGCTTGAAGACTTGATCTATGAAAAGTTGAGCCATAGTGGAGGCTGTAAATGGGTGTTGAAGAGCACAGAAAGAAAAATACTTGGAAATACGATCAATTACCACCATGATGACTGATTTATTTCTTGATTTAGGTAATCCTACAATAAAATCTATAGAGATATCCTGCCAAATAGCAGGTGGAATCGGAAGCGGTTGTAGTGTGCCAGGAGATTTGACTGTTTCTCCCTTGTTGCGTTGACACACATCACATTCAGCCACAAATCTATGAACTTCCTATTTCGTACCATCCCATAAAAAAAGAACATTTGACCTGGTCATAGGTTTTGGTAAACCTTGAGTGCCCAACTATGGGTGTAGCATGAAGCTCATAAAGTACTGTGGATTTAAGTTTTGACTGGGTACTTAAATGCAAATGTCCTTTGTATCGAAGCTCATAATTGAGCCAAGAGTACCCTGAGGAGATTGGATAATTGGATGACAATTGTTGTGTCAGATGTGAACTTTTGAAATTTTGTAGCCATTCCTGGTGAACAACTTGGAGCCAATTTGGTACAATGAAGGAGAGAGAAAAAAGGGACCCCTCATCTTCATATTTTATGGAAAGTGCATAAGCAACCACATTGTCTTTTCCTTTCTTGTAAATGATCTCATAATCATATCCAATGAGCTTAGTCACCCATTTTTGTTGCTCAGGGGAGGAAAGGCATTGTTCTAGAAAATACTTGAGACTTTGATGATCTGTCTTAATTTGGAAGCATTTCCCTAATAGATAAGGGCACCAAAGATCCATGGCATGAAAAATATCTGACAGTTGTTTGTTGGTAAAGGCCAAAGGCTAACCCTCTTGCATAAGGATGACGCCAATTCCTTTCCCAGAAGCATCGCATTCCAGGACAAAGGTTTTTGTGAAATCAGTAAGGGTTGGGACTGGAGTGGTGCACATAGCCATCTTCAAGGTTTGAAAAGCCTGAGAAGCTATTGGAGTCCAAGTGAAAGAATTATTTTTAAGGAGAACAGTGAGAGGTGCCGCAATCTTTCCATAATTCTTAACAAACTTGCGATAATAACCTGTTAAACCAAGAAATCCACACAAGATTTTGAGAGTCTTTGGATGAGGCCAATCTTGCATAGCTTCAATATTTTTAGGATCCACCCTGACACCAGCCTTGCCAATAATGTGACCCAAGTACTTGACTTCCGAGGTGCCAAAAAAACAATTAGATTGTTTGAGGAAAAGTTGGTGCTGCAAGAGTAGATAGAGAATTTGATCCACATGGGAAAGATGATATTGCCAAGTTTTACTATACATGAGAATATCATCAAATAAACCTAAGACAAAATGACGAAGAAAAGGATGGAAGACATGATTCATGAGGCTTTGGAATGTGGAGTGGGCATTACACAAGCCAAAGGGAATGACCAAAAACTCATAGTGACCCTCATGAGTTTGAAAGGTAGTTTTGGGTATGTCATCTTCTTGCATACGTATTTGTTGGTAGCCAGAACACAGATCAAGTTTAGTGAAGTACTCAACACCACTCAACTCATCCAAAAGATCATCAATGATAGGAACGAGGAACTTGTCCTTGATGGTGAACTTATTGAGGGAATGAAAGTCGGGATACATGAGCCAAGTACCTTCTTTCTTAAGTACCATGACCACAGGGGAATAATAAGGGCTGTTACTGGGGCGGATAACACCCCCTTGGAGAAATTCCTGCATTATTTTCTCAATTTCATTCTTTTGGGAAAAGGTGTGGTGATAAGGGCGAACATTGGGAGGAAGAATTCCAAGAACAAGGGGAATGAAATGATCATGAACACCACGAGAAGGAGGAAGGCCCTGAGGGGTGGGAAAAAAAACTTGATATTTGGAAAGGATAGCTTGGAGGTCAGGATGCATAGAGGGTGTCTCAATGGATTGAATATAATGGAGTTGAGAAATGATACTAGAGTGGCCTTTCTTGAGGATCTTTTCCATACAATGGAAACTAATGATCTCAGGAGAACCAACTGTGAGACCTTGGAATTGATACTTTTGTCCTTCCTATTGGAATTGCATGGTTAATACATTAAAATCCATAAGAATGGGACCCAAAGTGCGTAACTATTCAACACCTAGCACAATGTCACAACCTCCCATGTCAATGGTAAACATATGAGATTTCAGTTGGTAATGTCCAATTTGAAGACGAATATTTTCACACTTCCCACCACATTTCATGGACACACCATTGGCTATCATGATTTGAAAAGTATTGACAAAATGAATATAACAATTGGTTTGATGGGCAATGAGACAATGAATAAAATTGTGGGTCTTACCACTGTCAACAAGGATGATGAACTTCCTGTGCTTAATGTAGTCAATGAGATTGAGCATTTGGGGGGGGGGGGGAAAGAATCCAATGAGGGCATGTAAGCAAAAGAGTGGGTCAACTTCAGGTGGGTCAGCAGGCTCTTGGGTGGCATCGAGAAGGGAGGGTTCTTCAACAAGGGGAACTATCACATCCTCTTCAGGAACATCTTCTGAGATGGCCATAAATAGTTTTTGTTCCTTACACTTGTGCCCTGGAAAATATTTTTCATCACAATTATAGCAAAGACCCTTCAATTGGAGATCAACTATTTCATCCCTAGTTAGTTTATGGACCTTGAGGGGAGTAACAGGGGGGTTAGGATTAGCGGGTCAAGTGTGAGGAACAAAAGGGGGTTTTTTGTTATGGGAAAAAACAACTTGTTGGGCCTCTTTAGCACATTGAGTATCTTCCAACCAAGTGGGAGGGTGGGCCATGAGAACCTAGGATTGAATTTCATCCTTGATACCACTGATAAATAATTCACAGAAGAACGCATCTGACATGACCTCTGTTTGAAAGGCCAAATGCTCAAAAGCAATGATGAAGTCTTCCACTGTGACTGACTGTTTCAACTTGGTCAAATGACCTAGATAGTGGGTATCAGTATCAAAGTGTGCATAGAGCTCAACAACAAACTGGGTCCAGGAACTATACCCCTAACGTGAATTTTTGTGCCATTGCCACCATTGCCACCGTTTGGGATCTAGATAGAGAACAACATAGAGAAGTTTGGCCAACTCGTCAGTAATACCATGCAGAGAAAAATAATGCTCCATTTGAGTGACCTAACCTGTAGGATCAACCATCAAATTTATTGACCTCTTCGCAGGGAAGACGGGATTCATGATGAAAGGAGTTGGAGTGAAAATGTGGAGACTAAGAGGAATCAATAGCATCAGGTTGTGCTGATGAAGAAGGAACCATAGGGTGGTTCAACAATTGATTGAAAAAAGAATGGAGGGAGGTCAATTGGGTTGCGAGGTTGACTTCCAAGGTGTCAATGCAGGAATTGGTGGAATCCATCTGAGATGTGAGATGTTCGATAGATACATAGGCTTGATTGATGAAATTTTGGAGATATTGGTTGCGAGTGGTGTCCATTTGGAGAGGGGAAGTGTGGGTAAGGAAATAATGGGTGGGTGAGACAAAAAAAAAATACTTAGAAGTGATAGGTACCACGATGATCATTTCTTGCAGGGAAATATAATGGGATAGATGGAAAAATAGGGAAACTGGGAAGGGGTCGGGTCCACTGAAACAAAAAGGATTAAAAATGAAGGGTATGACTTCGATCAAGGAGAAAAGGGGAATCCAATGGAATAGGTCCCAAATAAGTGTGCCAGCAGGACCACTATTTGTTTTTTAACTCCTGTGGAGTTATACTATGGCCTAAAGAATACTGTAGTGACCAATTTTTGAAATCCTTAACATGAAGAAATGTGTAGTAATTTTGCAGCCAGAATGCAGAAGATACTGTAGCACGACAATAGATCTTATTGGTTCTATTTATGTTTCCTTCCCAAGGGTTAGGGTATTCAAGGGTTCTACAGACAAGGGTTTTCCCTACGCTATAGCTCTCTGATATATGTGAGGGATCCAACAGTAGTAATCGACCCAATATCTTAGGGAACCAACTAAGGAGTATAGATTGTACCCTTAGCCATACTAACCGACTACCCAGATACTAGAGAGTATCTTCCTGAGTGTTGTTCTTGGTGGCACTATAGAAGTTAGGTGACTGATCGGTTTATCTATGGAGGTCTTCAGGAGATCTAGGTCAATATGTATACATGTGATGTCTGATGTGCTACCACTCGAAGGGGAACCAACAGGGGTTACAAGGGTGGCCAACAGATGTGCACTTAAGTACCACTTGTATTTCCTATGTGTATGAATCCCCGATCGCGGGTTTATGCGCATAACGACATACCTTTGTAGCTTAAAGATTCCATAGTACATCTCTACCCTGAAAAAAAAATTAACCCACAATTTTCTTCTGAGGAAGGTGCTCTGATACCACTTGTAATATTCCAGATATAAAATAGTATGAAGAACATAAATAATTAGCGATAAATGACAAATAAACAATGATATAACCATTAAAACTTCACAATAATACCAGAATAATACCATAATAACACCAAAAAAATCTCTTTGATTACCGAGAGCAATGTTCACTTGCCTCTTCGAGGGGAAACCTCCAGCAGAGCAGATCTCTATTACAATAATATCCAAGACCAGACTATTTGTACCCTTGACTCCTATTCATACTAAATATTTCTATCAAAAGAATAATCTAGAGGAAGATCCTTCTAGAAGCAAAAGCTTCTATTAGGTCTTCTTACATTGGACTTATTCTTCCTTATTGCTAGGCCTTATTAATATTGAACTTTATTACATGGAAATATATTATTCTACCTACGTGAGGGGTTAGATCCCTAACAGCTTAAATATGCTAACAAAGTTGTTTGCAACTATGTTCTAAGAAATTTGACTTGGTAGGTCATCATTTATGAATGGTAAAGAGATAAACCATAGGTTTTAAGTATGAAGTATAACTTCAAAGAGATCAAGAGAGCCGAAGCCATGACCTTCCCTTCCCAATTTTAAAAATAGATCTTATGTCTAACTCATAATTACTTGAACTAACTCTTAATGATAAATTTTATGATATCATTTATTATCCTATGGTATCATTTATTATCTTATAATATCACTTATTATATCCATTATATATAGTTTGAATATGTGTGTGTGTGAACTTATAATTTATAATCAAGTAAAAAATTCTTTAGATTTGCTACATGTACATCTCTATAAAATTTAGTAATCAAATCAAAGGAGGTCCCTTGTCTTACAAATAAATAGGTCTTATACACCAATATGATATCTGACTCATTTGTAATCTTAAAATTAAATTATGTTATTATTATAATCATATATAAATATAAGCATTAAACCTTCAGCCTTTAACGTTTAAACATTTAGAGACACAAAACATTATGATAATATACCATTAAGTAGTTAAGGGGGATTTTTTTTCTTGTACTCTATCATATGAAACTTCCAGTAAATATGTATTATAAAACTTTATCCAATCCCGATCATTCAATTTTCAAAGTTTCTATTAAGTTGGATTTTTTCTTTTTTAGATGCATATTATTAGTCCCCACTGAAGGCCTAGGACTATAGCAATCATTTTTGTGCAATTGACCAAAACTTTTGTGTTGTTTTCCAAAGTTTAACTCTGTTGGGAGAGATTTAATTTTTTTCCTGTTTTTTTATTGGTCCTTCAAAACAACATCTTATTGTCGGGGCAACAATGAGAATTTAATAGGTAATTTAATTATGCATGTTTAATAGATGGTTGGAATGGGTGCATGTATGAGTCTCAAAGTTCTGAGACTATCATGGTTTCTAAAGCTTGCTATTGTGTTAGTTGGTTATTGGGGACATTTAAAGTCATGGGCCTGGCAATATGCATGTCTATTTACTATACAATATATAGAATGATTTTAATAAATAAATATAATTTTTTTTTTATTGTTCAATAAATTTAGTATGATTCATAAATTTTGAAGGGATTTTTTTGTATTGTATGACATGATTTTCCATGAGAGATTTTACGGATTACAAGGAGTTTTAATTGAATTATTTTGTTCTAATCAATTGTTTAATTGTTTGCGTTTGGTCATGATATAGTCTGTTAAAAGAAAGGATGGCAAGGTTCTTCCCAAGTTACAGGTGCTGCAATTGGCGACTTGCAAGACATTTGGTTTTGGGCTTCTACAAATCTATGTGAGTGGGTAAGAAATGTTTTGCATCTAGTATCTTTCTTTTAACCAGTTGGATTCCATATTAATTGATGTATTTTATAAAATTGCAATTAGTTTATTTGGTTGTTGTTTGATAGAGTGTGCTTCATGCATAGTGCAGTTACTTCTATTGTGTTGCTGGTTGGAATGGTGGAGTGGAATATTTTTTTGTGTTGTATATGACAAATAGAATTGGGAGCTGATTATTATTTTGTTTTCTCAGAAGCAATTCAAGTCGGTCAAGGGATGTTACAAAAATTGTGTAGGCCGAAAACAATCAAAGGGAAACAAGGAGAAAATTTGTGTTGTTTTTAGGTTGTATTGTTCACTTTTTGTTTTGGTTACTTAATGTGTTTATATACCATGTCATCTGTTATGGTTTAGAAAGATGAATTTGTTCTCAATTTCCATGTGCTACGACTCATGACTTGTAGTATTTCTAATTTTGGGATTCTAGAAATCTATGTTAGAGGGTAAGAAATCCTCTGCATTGTGTGCTATATGAAAAAGAAGCCTAGACATTGATTCTTTTTTTCCTTTTTAGAATTAAGTTAAGTTGATCATGGTATATTTTAGACATGACATAGGTCAGAAAGAATCAAAGTTAGAAAGAAACAAAATGGTGTGTTGTTTTGATCTTGTATTGTTCTTTTTATTTTGCAATTTCTTGAGGCTATGGAGATAGTGTAGGTATAAAGTTAGGGAGTAGTGCATTATTTACCATTTACTATAAAGTAATGTTGGTTTTAGGTTGGATACATTTTCATATGGTGTTGGGGATTGTTTAGTTGGTGCATTCCCCAACTTGTTCCTACATCTATTCTTTTTTGGCATTTGATCATGGTATAAACCACTATAGTTCAGAAAGACGAACATATTTGAGGTTGTATGGAGGTTTTTTATATGAATATATGGCCACAGTTGATGTAGCTATTTCTTGCACACCTTTGCACTTGGAAAAGGTATATCACTAACACAACCAACATTGTGTATTTTCAATGCTTTTACCGAGAATTCATGCCAGTTATCGTTGTGCAGTTTCGCACCTCCACACGAAGAATTATGATAGGGTATGTAATTTGGACGATATCCCAGTCAATTGTCACACATTGATTTTGTCGCATTTACAAGTATAGAGAAGAGATTTAGAGCTACTCCCAAGTAAATGTCATTCTTTTCTATGGGATGGGTGGCTCTATCTATTTATAATTATGCGTATTATGAATGTAATTCGTCTGGGGAAAGGACATCTTAGTGTACACACATCATCCACTGGGGCTTAAAGTAATTTTTTCTCGGTGCTATATTTATCTTTTAGAAATTTCCTGGTCAAACGTCTTTTTTCTTTATCTTTTTTTAGTTTGTGCAGAGGCTTTTTCTATGACCATATATCTCCAGTTGGCATAGCTCTTTTTTTGTTCCTTTGCGTTGTGCACAAGTATGTTGCATTCATAGGAAACACTTGGTCTATTTTCGAGCGTTGTGCAGAGGATGGATGACATTGGTCCTCACAGGATGTTATACTTCTATAGGTATGCATTTCAAATAGTTATGTGCCACAAGTTGTGATAAGATAGGCAATTTGGAGGATGGACGGGTCATTTATGGTGCATTGATTTGCTCAAAATTAGGAGGAAACAACAAGGATTTAGAGTTGATGCAAAATAAATGTCCCTCTTTTCTATGCACTGCGTAGTGGTTTATATTTATGGTGACCTATATTTCAAAGGTTATTCATGTGTCTAGAAAATACATTTTAGTAAATGTTCATTATGCACTTGCTCTTGAAGCAATTCGATCTATCTTATTTATTTATGTTTCGTAAATTTTGTAGTGAAATGACTTTATACATAGATATAGTGGATTTACAAGGAGAGGATAGAAATTCAAAACTATTGCCAAGTAAATGGCACACTTTTGTATATGTTGGGTAGTACATTCTATTTATAATTATGCATATTCTAAATGTAATTTGTTTGGGGAAATGAAATTTTACTGAAGAGGCATCATCCAATGAGGCTTAAAGCAATTTGTGCTTGGTGCTATATTTATCTTTCGGAAATTTCCTAGTTAAACACCTTTTTTACTTTATCTTTTTCTAGGTTTTGAAGGGGATTTTTCTATGACCATATCTCTGTAGTTAACACATCTATTGGTTTCTTGCATTTGCACCATGGACATGTATGTCACGGGAATATGGAACACTTTGTCTATTTTCAAGCGTTTTGCGGAGGATCGATGTCATTGATGCTCACGAGATGATTTTCTTCTGCAAGTCTACAATTTTAATAGTTCCACGACACAAGTTGTGACAAGATAGGTAATTTTGAGGATGAATGATTCATTTATGGCATGTTTAATTGCTCAGATTTAGGAGGAAATGACAAGGATTTAAACCTGATGCAAAGTAGATGTCTCACTTTTCTATGGACCACATAATGCTTTTTATTTATGGTGACTTGTGTTTCGGAGGCTACTTGTGTGTCTGGAAAAGACATTTCAGTAAATATTCATCGTGCAATTGGCCTTGAGGAAATTCGAGTTGTCTAATTTATTTATGTTTCGTAAATTTTGTAGTGAAATTCCTTTATACTTAGTGTTTTTTTTCCAGTTTGTGCAGAAGATTTTGATGTTGCAATATTTCGATGCTCTTCACTGGAATGTGCTTTGAAAAGTGAATGCTTACTCTATTTTCAATCCTTGTAGGGGAAATCCACACTTTCAATGTTTGTGCTGAGAATTCATGCCACTTATGGTATGGAATTGGTGCACTTGGGTGCCTTGACACTTTTGCAGTTGGAATAACTATGTCATTAACACTTTCACGTAGGTGTATTCCTCGCAAAGCTGGTACCTGGTTTATTTTAAAACCTTGTGCAAAGAACTGGTATGGATCCTCTTCCCGGACTACCACACTTTTCACCCCCTTGCTTCCAATTGTTCATCATGAGGGATTGTGACAAGCGTCAAAATTTGCAAGATAGCTCATTGATTTATGGCACATTGGTTTGCTTTGATTTACGAGGAAAGGTAAGGTATATAGAAACAATGTGAAACAAATATGTCTCTTATCTATCATCTACTCAATGGTTTTTGTTTATGATTACCCCAATTCAAAGTAATTGTGATATTTGCACGTGGAATGACTAAGAAAGTTAAGGGAAGGTGGACCAA
Organism: Picea glauca; assembly: GCA_000966675.3. Classification (NCBI taxonomy): domain Eukaryota; kingdom Viridiplantae; phylum Streptophyta; class Pinopsida; order Pinales; family Pinaceae; genus Picea; species Picea glauca. The sequence continues at coordinate 455,008 of JZKD02S1671204.1, read as the reverse complement.
TATAGAGGATCTAGAAGACAAACAATATTATGAGGAGAAAAACCCTAATTCAGTTTTCTTCTCAAATACCACTTACAATAGACGGTTGAAGGGATGCAGTAGAGGATCAACATAATATAGAAATTCATAGATTTCTAGAACAATATTTTCCATTTTTACATTTATCTAAACTTTTAATTATTTTCTAGTAGATAGATTGGGTACAGGGAATTGAGAGTGATGTGGGGGGGGGGGGGGGGAGGCACAAAATGGGTTTCCACCTTCACGTGGTTGGCCTTGGTCAGTAGAGAATAAATTTTTCTCAAAACCAAGAGATTCTCATTCAAGTATTCCACTTTAGTCTTTCTAGAGTCTTGTACATGTTGATATGTTTGTTTATTTATTTAATTATTATTCAGTCATACAACCTTTTATTTTATGATGATTTATGCTAGTCTTCACAATGGAAATTTAACTAACAACTATCCTATGTGTGATGTGGTTATACAAGCTCCTGCCTCATCGCGCTCATGGAAATAGGTAGTTATTATTCATTTTCCCATTTTAGTTAGTGTGTGTGCACAATTTCCAAAGATTCATGTTGACACTGTTGATGCCATTTCCTGGTACTTTTTGTTGATCTAAAAGATTGTTTCACGGTATTTAATATAACATCATGAGAATAAAATCCCCCTATTTTTTTAAAGACATGATACTCCTCTATTTTTCTGAAATATGTAGCTAATGTTCTTGTACTAGATGGTCGAATTCTAAACAACAAACCCAAAATCTTTTATTAATTTAGTTTTTATATAAAATGGTTCTTGATAACCATATTTCTCCTTGAGTGTAACATTTTCCTGGATGTGGTTATACAATCTCCTGCCTCATTGTGCTCATGGACATAGGTAGTTATTATTCATTTTCCCATTTTAGTTAGTGTGTGTGCACAATTTCCAAAGATTCATGTTGACACTGTTGATGCCATTTCCTGGTAGTTTTTGTTGATCTAAAAGATTGTTTCACGGTCTTTAATATAACATCATGAGAATACAATCCCTCTATTTTTTTAAAGACTTGATACTCCTTTGTTTTTCTGAAATATGTAGCTAATGTTCTTGTACTGGATGGTCGAATTCTAAACAACAAACCCAAAATCCTTTATTAATTTAGTTTTTATATAAAATGGTTCTTGATAACCATATTTCTCCTTGAGTGTAACATTTTCTTGGAAATGGACCAAGAAGATTCTTAACAATAAAAATATAAAGAAAGGATCCAATATCAAAATTATTGTGTGCTCAACTTCATTATAACATCCATTTGAAGCACCCCGCAGGGGTGTAGATTGATTGGCAAGTGTCGTGTAAATGGAAGGAAATATGTAAAGGAGGTCTCAAGTTCGATTCTCACCCCGATTTACTTGTGTTCCATGCTTGTGGGCTATGTGGTGCACCTGGGGGCATAATGGTAGAGGACGGGTATCAACCATGTGTCACCCGATTACGAGAACCGCGAGTTGTTGATTCCCCCAGTATAAAAAAACATCCATCTGAAACACATGCAAGAAGAATATACAACCATATTTTCTCACAAAAAAAAGAGTGAAATGGGGATGATCACTTCAGATAAATTTAAATGATTTTTTATTTAAAAATGAAAATAATATGATGAGTACACTCCAAAAATATCATACTCAGAAATATCAAAGTTTGATAAATAATTAAATTTATGCCCCACAATAGTTCTCTGGGGAGCTCGATACATAAAAGATATTTCACATTGCAAAGCATTTTAGTAAACCAATTGACTAATGCTCAGAAATAAATCCTAGAAAGCGCAAGAACTAAACCTCCATGAATCTATTAGACAACTATGGCTTACATTTTCAGTCATATATATGGATGTAAAATACTCCTATTAATATTTTAGGAAGAAGCCTGGAAGAATAAAAGAAAAACACTCAAAAAATCCACCTTATATTTAGTCTGATATATACAAACACAAATCCTTGAGACAGATCGAGTAGAAGAAGGAGAAGTAAGAATATGGGAATATGTATTTGTAGATGATAAAGTCGGTTGCATAATGAAGGCTAAACAATGCTATTATGATGATCTAATCTTTTCTTTGATGGTGATCTCCTCCTTTTAAATCTACTCCCAATACTTCTTTGAAATGCTTTTCCCTAGTAGTTAGGGTTTATGTACTTTGGGAAGTTTCTTGCATGATTATTCTTTTTGGAATAAAGAGTAGATAATTTAATCAATTTTTTATTAAATAATTATTGATGAATTAGGTCATTGAAATTTGTTCCTTGAAGTGGGACCTACTTCACCTTTTTATAAAAGTTATTTTATAAACCTTTATCTCCAAAATTTGAAGTTGATTTCCTGAAAAACATCAATTCTCTTTTAGTTTTATGAACATGATAAGTGACTTCTCAACCATGGAAAATATTCTAGAAATAATCTTCATTATTTTGGATTTCCGATGAGCTATCTTGAGAGAAATTTGGAGGTCTCGATCTCAACTTATAGCCTCGAGAAGTTGAGGTTCCAAATATATTTCCGAGGAAGCCATGAAAGGAGACATGAATTTTTTATTTTATTTCTAGAAATATTATTTTTATATCCTTAATTTCCACCCTGTAGGCCAAAGAGGAATCCATAAGAGGATAGAATCCAGAATACATATTTTTCCTAAGGTTTATCCCATTTTTGGAGATCCTTGTTGGACACCTAGTAGACCACAAGTGAGGGCCCTCACTAGTCACTAATGGCTCAACAAGTGAGGCACTGCAAAACTTCTAGAATTGGGGAGTTACGAGGTGACATGAGAGGGATGAGTTTGATATTAATGGAAAAGTCCTAGGAACTCACATCATTTGAAATTATAGCGGTATCTAGAAGATCTAGAATCTCTCCCAAGCCTCTTCCAAAGAGCTATATAACAAAGGAAAGCCTTGGGAAAGAGAAAAGAAGAATTATGAGCATTGTTATGTTGTCCAATTGTAGAGGTACTCGTTCCATATACCACAACCATAAGCCAGTGAAGCCTAGCCCGGCCAAGGAGCTAAAGGAAGAGAAAGGATCAAGGAGGTCAAGGGATAAAGGATCAACAACCATAGTATGAGTTTGATGTATCAATATTACACTTATTAATAGATCATTTGGTTCCCCCCTATAAATGTTTGTAATTGATGAACAGATATTTAGATCTGATTCATGCTATTGTAGGTATGATTAGAATTAAATTAGATATAGGATTCTAATCCCACGTAGAGAGGTAGAAAGGTTTTGCTTGTCTTTCGTATGAAGAAAAAAAATTGTGGAGCTTGGAGCTAGAGTTTTAGGAATACAACAGCTAGGAGATACGGAGGAAAACCTCAAGAAGGGTATCCAAACTTCACCAATCATTATGATAATAATGAATCCATGTGTTTGAATCTATATCTAGGAAAATAATAATAAGTCTAGCCCTCTTTCTGTCTAGGATTACTAGGCTAATCCTAGGGAGATTTTTCTATATATTCAACAAGATCCATGTGAGAATTTGTCCCATAACATAACTGTTAGCACTGGGAGTCACCTTGTGATTGCAAGGAAAGTAAGCCTAGTACCCATCAGGTTATTTTTGAATGTATGGGTGTTTTTTTTTTAAAGGTCGAATGGAAAAGACTTGAAATGATGATATCCTAACTCAGAAAACATGGCTAACATGTACCAACAAATAAGGTCTTGACTAACTTCAACCAGTAGTTTGGGAGTAAATGTGGATAGAAGGAAGGCTTGAGTGAAAGGAATGTAAGGGCTACTGCAAACATCAGGTCTACAAGAGCCTAAGGAAGACAGTTTCTTAAAACAAGATCTTCTTGAAATTAGAAACTAAGAAGCTAAATAAACACCATGCCAATATAATGATCAAACATCCACCATAACATTACCACAGTCATCCATGTGGAGAATTCAAAACATGAACATTTAGCATTAGAAGTAGATAGGCTGAAATAGAAGCTGATTTCTATTAGTCAAAAAGTCTTAAGTCCAGTACACAGCTAGATCACAGTCACTTTATCCAAAATATTACAGATTAGGGAGACTTGCTCAACCATCCGAACCCTCTAAATCCATTGATATATCTATTTATAACTAGAAAGGGAGGCAATAAATGGAGGTACGAGCTAACCTATTTCCATTGAAAATATCTAAAAATTTATTTGTTCTAACAACTAAGATAACAACCTATGCTGTAAAACAGGGAAGTGCTGGTGACTAATCCAATCATGCTTCTAACTGCTTTGATCCTCCTTTGCTGCTCGACTCCTATTTTTCCATGTGTCCTTTTGGAGCCTATAGTTGTCCTCAAAATGCCAACTGCTACTTCTATTACTTTATCTATCATCGACTTATCCAAAAGCTGTTGGCATATTCCTCCTAGATTCCTGGTGTTTGTTGGCAACTCCCTTGGGTAGAAACTCTGTGTAGCGCCCCCTAAAATTGAACTATGAGAGAAGGTAGCGCCACTATGTTGCACCTGTATGTAGCTTCAGTTATCTATAATATATTATGCAGAACCTTTACGTAGCGCCACTTATGCTGCGTCTACATACAAGTTTGGGTAGCATGGACAAAACGCAGCACCTTTGAATCCTGAACATGTGCATAGTAGTTTGTGTTCTTTCATGAAGACAAAACCATTTTACTTAGGTGCCTCGACTATACCATAGGTAGTGCCTTTTACCACTGAGTGAAGCTAGCACTTAGAAAAATCTCAAAATCCATATAGCTAAATACCTAGAAGCTTGTATAGATGACATAAATAGTATTTTCATATCAGTTAACCCTCCCACAAAAAGGAACAATCCCCAAAAATGGAGCTTACCCCTTACCAACTATTTTGTCATCTTAACACTTAGCCTCACACTCTTTCTAGTAGAAAGAGTATCTTCAATTGACTCAACTGACTTCTTCTTCCTAGCACTGGCAGGCTTATTCAGTGTAGTTGAGCTCTCCTTAGCTGTTAGTTTATCATCTTCAATGGAATCTTCTAACAACACCTGTAAATTCCTTTGGGTTACTTCATCTTGGAAATGCTTCAGCTCTGCCTTTAGCTTCCTGATCTGAGCCTGGAAGCCTCTGTTCTGTCTGTAAAGATTCCTTAGCTGTTTATGAAGAGGCGGAGCCTTTCTCATTGTAAACCTTGCCAAGTCAAGGGTATGATTGTAGCCAATCATGATCTCATCCATCTGATCCAAGTGGACCTTATCTTCTGCTTTGAGACGAGTTGTTTCTTTCCTTGCATATTTAAGCTACTTGATAAGTCTTTTATAGGTCTGACTGTCAAGAGGGAAAGTGGCATGCTCAGCCTTAATGGGCTTCTCCTTAGATGCCTCTTCCTCTTGCATGGGAAGTGTCTTGTCCACCTCATCAGGTTCCTTGTTGGCTCCACTTTTATTTTTCTTTCTCTACCCAGGGGTTTCATATTTTCTTACCAAAGGATTCTCAATTCCTTTCTCAAAGGTTTCATATTTTCTCTCCAAGGGTATTTTAGATTTTTTCCCGCTACCCTTCTATATAGGGGTTTCTTTCTTCCCTTCAGTAGACTACAAACTATCTTTTATCCTCTTCCTCTGAGTAAGGGTTTCATATTTCTCCTCCACAGGCCTTTTAATTCTTTTTCCTTTCTTCTTTAGAACATGGGTTTCTGGCAAAGGATGCCCTTGGAAAGCCTCCTTAGGAATTGATGACCTCATGAAAGGTCTTTTACCCTTTATTTTGACTGTTGTAGGAGAAGAGGGAAGGATAGGCTTCTTCCCTTTCTTGGATGCGGCTTTGGTAGAAGAAGGCACTTCTTCTAACCCTAGTGGAGGTGGTGATGAGAAATCTCTGTGTGGAGAAGGAAAAATTTCCTCCTCAACTTCCATGACCTGCTTGTTGATCTTTGAAACTTGAGTAGGGGTTCTGCACTTTCTCTTCCTGTTGATCCCTGCTCTAGTATTGGTGGGTGATGAAGTACCTGTGATCTGTGATTGAGGAGTAGGTGTTGGGTTCATCTTGAAGTGAGAATTAACCACAAAATGATCCATGAAATCTCTTTCTTTCCCAACTATTCAGAGACTAGAATCCTGATCAGTCCAGAGTGGAAAAGACTAGAATCCACATCCTTAGATTTGGCTTGCACCCTATCTAATATTTTACCTATACTTCTCAGTAGGTAATAAGGAACATTCATCTCAACCTTACCAAGTTACCAGTAAAATGTAACAACAGTCTTATGTGGTAATGGTACAAGGTGTTAAATCTCCCTTCACAAGTAAAATATCTTTGTATGATTTTCAACATTCTGTCAAACTGTTCGATCAACTGATTACTTGACATACTTTTAGATAACTCATTGGCTCGGTATTCAGGCTTGAAGAGATATTTAACAAAGGGTGAACTCAAAACCATGGCCTTGATCCAATTTTCACCTGAAATGGGGATTCATGTTGTAGCTAAGATGGAGGCTTCAGTTACCTCAAATTCCAAATCTCCAACTCTGGTTCTCTTACCATCAAAATTTAATGCAAATTGTTTTTCTACCTTTGGATGGCCTCTCTGCATGGTCTGGAAGAAAGGGAGGCATCCTTCTCTTTGAAACATCTCCCTTGCCATGGGATATGTGTCAAAAAGGCGCATGTCCACAGGTTCTGTCCTAACTATCTTTCCACCTTTATGTGCTTTCTTCGACTAGGGGGTCTCCATGACTCAAAATGAGGGTTCTTAAGAGGCCTAAGGGATGCTAATAACCAGAAAGATTCAAAGGATGGCCCTTAAAAACTGACAGTGCTTAGAAAGTTGAGATTGACTATGGGAAATAGACCTTTAGACATGTACAGGATTTTTAGAGCGTAGATTGTGAAGGGGTAATCCGAAATGGATCTTTGTATAGGATGAAAGGGGAGCATGGAAAACATAGAGGGTTTGAGAAGCACCTCTAGGTAATGCAATGCATACATAGAGGATAGGCTATTAGAGGCCTGTGACTTCAAAGGATAAATAAAACAACAGTAGTCAAACCATGGATACGGGCGAGGACGTTTACAAGTATGAAAATATGGCTCCCTTACTACCCTGCAAGCTTAACAAATCGAAAATCGGAGCACAAATTTCCTGTGAAAATTAATATGCAAAGGAGGTTGCACAAGATACTTGTAAAGTCGACACTTGTTGAGATCCTTAGCGTGATATTAGGATGAAATTGAGGAAACTTTAGCCTTGAAATATCTCACAACATCGAATTTAGTTGACATGCAGTCGCCTGATCAGAATTGGAAAACTTACGCAGCACAACACTGCTGAACTTTTCAAATTTAGAAACCGTTACCAAGGATCATAAATGCAAGATCCTTTGAGGGCACTTCAACTGACTTCTGGCACTGAAAACAAGGGAAATAGTATCAGTCGTGGCAATCATGACTTGAAGTGGATGAATGAAAAATGTGACAGGCACTACGGAACTGCCTGATGAGTAGGAAACGCTTCCGAATCAAAAAATGATTGGACAGGTAAACAAGGATGATGAGGCATGCATGTGAGGTCATGAGTGAGGAGAGAGGTGTGTCACATCAAACTAATCATGGGAGGTATCAACCTAGGGACGAATCATGAGAGGGGACAAAAAATAATAAACCATGAGCTAAAAAGGGTTCAGGGATAAAAAATAAAACTGAGGATCAACACATGAGCTATGACTCAAAATCTTAGTCATCCAAGGGGTCCTATCAAACATAACATTAAAGGGATGAAAAATCTATTTTAAAAATAAAATAAAAAACTAAGGCTTTAAAAATGATAAAAACAAACTAAAAGACCCAAGGCGACTTAGTGTGATTACAATAACTATTGAATCCATTGGGGAATAATTCTTCTCTAGTTTGAGTCTCTTGGCCAATCCTTCCCTCTGCTTGATTGTGTCTTCTTGAGAGTATTCCTTTAATTGATCAAGAGCCTAGATCTAACAGATATGAGAGATCTGATACAGGCTTGGAAGATATTGAATAGATCCCTTTTTCTCAAAAAAAAAAATGTTTGCAGGCCCCTGCATGTTGCATCATAGGTGTCCAAACAAGCCCTCAACTATTGATAGGCTTGTGTCCCACGAGGATCTATAAAAACTATAGATTTGCAGTATAATACTCATAACCTTGAAGGTAGATTTTTCCTCTGATCAATAGGGTTCTACTATGGTCTATTCTTATCTACTTTGGTATTTGTTTGAATGTTTGTTTGTCGCATAGGTTTCTTTCAATGTTTGTTTGAGTGTATTTGTGTGGATTGATTTTCATTTCTTGGATATGGGATCTTTCTGTCTAAGAATTTCAGTGAGGTTGGATATATAACCCAACAAATCTGAGAAGATATAGTAGTGTTTGACCTTGATTGTTTTACTTGTCCTTGTATAACCATTGTTCATCACTAAATATACCCTCCTATATCCCATCTGCTTGCAATGTCTTGCTGGTTTCCATTTGCATTTGTGTTCTTGCATAGATCAAGAATTGTTTACATTTCAATTGGGAAAAAGCACAAAAAGACAAAAAATATTTGTCGCATGATAGATTTTCTTTTGAAGTACTAGTAAAATCAATGCATTAGGAGCATTTTTTGGTTTCAGGTCTGAAGTGATTGTTGGTTTCTTGGTGTATGTGAGGTTTACTTTGACAAGTTTTCAATGAAAAAAGGAAAAATTCTCTCTCCCTCCCATAGCCATAGTTCATCGAAGTGAATGATTTGCATTGTTATATTTGCATTGCTTGTTTGGGTCAAGATTCAAAACATCACTAAATTTTCATTCACTACCCTTAGACTTAAGAAAAATCCGTAAAAATAGAGCGTAATCTAAAACCAATCAAACATTTTTCTTTTTATAGTGAACCAACATTAGATAGGCTTATGGCCTTCGAATAGGATAGGAGATTAAACTCTCCAAGGCCAAAAAAATCAACTTATAAGTCATTAAATAGTGTTAAAATCCATTATTGCAACTAGTGTGTCAAGAGCCTCCTCTAATACATGAGTTGAGCATGAGGTCGCATCGGAGAAACTATGGAGATTACCCCTCTCTCCTTGTTTTGGTGTTTTTGATATCGCTTCAATCATTACATATACGGGGGTTCCATTGGTTAACACCTTCGAAGCTTTGAATTAGTTACCTTTCCCTTACATGCGGTTGGACTTACGACTGCTCGCCCAACCATTTATTGTTAGGTGGTAGCTTTAGTGACCTTTCTTAGGGAGCCACATAGGTCATTGCAAGTGGGACGTGTCTATAGTACCTGGTGTAGATGTTCGTTCACGTTCTTAGTTCCCCAGGAGGGTGCTCATGTTAATAAAGGGTACTTGCACTAGTCAGGGATATTTCACATAGATCATTGTAACTTCTCCTCGCATCTTCGCTAGCCAATATTGTGGGGACTTCATCTCCCCCACAGGGTTGGTTTCTGGAAGGCCCCTAATCCCATTGGTTTGCTTGGTATTAGCCTAGTTTTGATTAGGGGTGTTCTCTTTGAGTCCAAGTCTAGGTTGTACTTAGGTTGAATAGTGTTTTGATTTTAATATAATATATTCACTATGGCTGAACTAATGTGCCAATCCCATCGGTTACAAGGAATTGCGCCTATTATGGAGGTGGAACTGCCTCTAAAGTGACGCGACATAAGTGATAAGGAATTCAAAGGATATTATCTTTGGTTTGGTTGAAGTGGAGGTGGTAGACGAACATCCTCCACCAAATTTTAACCCGCCTTTGACTGAGCCAAAAGTCCCTATACTTGTCATAGTAAGAGAGACTCTTAGTGAGCCCTTTTCTTTGTTTAGTCATCCTCCCACCATGTAAGGTACGAGTGTTTCATCTAGTGTAGCTAAGGCTACAAGCACATCCTCAAGTTAGATAGGGGGAAACTCCCTAGGGAGCATCCCAATGATGTCCACATTACCACCCCTTAGCTCCATTAGATATATACCATCCGTGACATTTTCTATAGGTCCCTCAATAAGGGGGACATCGACTATGTCGTGATTTCCATTCGTTAGTTTACCCAACATTTCTACACCCATCCCGTCTAGACCAATTCCAACCTTTGGATATTCTTCCAATGTGGGGGCGAGCTTTGGTTTTAGTGTGGGGGGTGGAATTCCTTCCACCTCCACCATTCCAATGAGAAACCCAATATCGTCAGGAACTAGTTCACCTTTCATGTGGAATTTGTCTAGTTGTTTTTGGGCTATCCCTAGTCAGGACAGGGGAAACAATAGTTCAGGAGGTTTTAAATTTCCATGGGTTAGTACACTTTTCCCTGGGGGCACATCCCTTGGGAGAAATTTTTCACCTTGGGGAGGTTTTCATTTTTTTACCACATCAGGTCCTGGGGGTTTCTTCCCAGGGACTAATTTCTGGAAAAAAAATTCTCGAGGGTCCATATTTACCCCTGGGGGCAACCCCTCTGGTGGAATATTTGATTCTGAGAGTAGTCATGCTCCTGGAGGTGCCACCAACCCAGTGAGTACTCACTTTTCATGAACTTCCCAACCCTCCAGTAGTAAAAACATAGGGGGACCACAAAGTCCATCTGGGACAACAAAGACTTCACCTCCCTCCCAAAATTCATTTTCAACATTGCTTTTCCTCAAAACATTAGATTTACCAGATTTGTCACAGTTAACAAATGACCTTATTTGTCATGTTGCCATCATATATTATGAAATTTGACAGAAATCCAGGAGAAGACCCCTCCACACTCATCATGACATACCACTTATGGTGTTCATATGACTCATTGATGGATGATGGTGTGAGGTTGTGTCTTTTCCAGAGATCCCCGAATGGAGTTGCCACTAAATGTTATATCGAATTAAAAGGAGTCTCCTTTAAAAGATTCAACGATATGGAAATGACATTTTAATGCATTATTAGTTTCCTATTTTGTATGAGATAGGAACTTATCTCTTGATTTCATTGTGTCAAGATAATTCCATGCATATTTTCGATCATATACATGAGTAGCGACAAAGATGTAGGATGATTAAGACTCATATTCCAGACACACTCCTTATGGAGTGGTTCACAAAGTCCCTCCTACCACCTATTTATAAATATGTAGCTATGACCAGGGAGACCATCGAGGATCACAACATTTTGCATGCCCAACACTTGGACTTGATATATTCTTAGTTGGGTACACTTTATGACATTATCCCTAATGCTCCTAGGACATCGACAAATCCAAGGAAAAAAAACCCAAGACCCCATGTTGATAGTGTGGTAAGTTTTATTTCACCTTCCTCTATGAACCAGTTAGCTAATTAGATAGGTCAAATTTCCATTAATTCACATCCGTTAGCTTCCTATACTAGTGCTCAAAATGTTGCGGTCTCTACTTAAACCTATGAGGTCAATTCAGTGTAGTCCACGCAACTAATGAATCGTCAACAACTTGGAGGAAAGAAAAGAAGCAACAAGAAAAATAATTCCAACAATGAGAAAGGGACCACCTCTACCCAAAACACTCAGTCGGAAGACACTAAGGAAAAGAAGAAGAGTTGATTTCCCTACACAATCTGTGGGGACGACCACCCTACTCACCAATGTTCTCGAAAGGATGAAGTTCATATATTTTTGGCACAACAACAAGACTCCCAACATCATATTGTCTTAAACCATTCTTTCCCTCCACAACCACAAAACATGGTTTCCACAAATCCTACCCCTCCACAAGGGTGAATGGAAGGTACCCCTCACCATGAGGGGTCTTCCTCGAATGATTCCATTTTTATGTGAGACAAAATGATCAATTTTCATACTAGGGCCAAAAAATATGACATTCCTTACCCTTCCCATGTTGAACTAGAAGCAACATATTCTTCCCAACATAGTGGCCCTCTTCATCTTGAGAAGCCATATTTTGACACATCACTTCTCCCCCCGAAGGGAATTCTTCAATTCATGATGCATAATACAAACATAGAGGCCACCCACAACTACAATATTGTGGAATACTTATCCCAGGAACCATGTGCCAAGTCTGTGCTTGAAGTTCTCCAAAGCTTCCCAATGCAGCAAAAATCATTGCTATTTTCCATAGGAGGGGTTGATCCCTTAGAGTCAAGCTTGATAAAATTTGATTGATCTGAAGTTACTCGTAGGCTCTCCCATCAAGTATCCTTTCAGATGAAAGTGTGAATGATGGGAAAAAACATCTTCCAAATAGTAGTTCATGAAGAAGCCTCAACTTGTATCATGTCTATTTCTTGCTGGAAATCCATTGGCTCCCCTAAGCTGAACATGTCTGCAACACTATTGAAGGAATTTGAAGGACACATGTTCCAACCCCATGGAATAATAATCGCCTTGCCCATCGAGTTAGCTGGTAAGACGATCTTTGTTTATGTGGAGGTTTTTGATGCACCTCTTGAGTACAATCTGTTAGTCGGGCATACTTGGTTCTATGAGATGATTGTAATTGTCTCGTTGGTATTTAGGTCTTATGCTTCCCTTATCAAGGGGAAATAGTGACGATATATGATCTTGCATTCTGTACCCAAGACCTTCGATCCAAGACAGGGTCTAATGTACCCTTTGTCTGTGATACAATATTTTTTCAATGTCGGTGCATGGATGTTAAAATATCTTTCTCTGATGGAAATATTTCCCCTTACCCCACCATCTCTTACTGCAAACATCTCTCCTATGAACACGATTTCATAATTTACAAGTGGATCCCTCGGCTATGTTTATCCTTGGGTGGTACCTCATTCTGATGATTTTGAATCACCTGGAGCATCCATGTAGCTCACCATGGTTAAGATTGTTGATCTGATGATCCCATCAACTTTCACTGATACTGATCAACAACTCCATACTCATATGGAGTGTGATCAGCCTACTCTACTTGTATGGGTTGTTGACTCTCTGTGTTCACATGATATCCTACATTTTTGGTTTCCTTCGGAAGAGGCCATCTTGGAAGTCATGGATTCCATAGAAAAACCAAAGGATGAGGTGATGCATTAATCATCTTGTCTTGATTTAGAACTGATGAGAGTTAACATGATGTGTCTCGATCTGAGACTGGGGTTATTGGTTGGGACATCTATTGGACCTCCCAGTATTGACCCTTTTCTTCCTCGGATATCATTTTCATAACTTGCCACCAAATTCTATGCGACCCCTTCCATTGAACATTCATGTTTCATACTTCCTTCATGTCTTGATGGATCCCATCAAGGAGCTTCCCTAGCTCGTGAGACTACTCGCAATGAGTATCTTCATATGAAAAAATTCATTCCTATGTGGCATGTCCCTTGCATGGTAAGCCATATGATGCCAACATCAACTCATGAGTTCATTTATTATGAAAACGATCATTGGCCTGAGCCTAGCCATGGGATCTACTTAGAATAAAGCATCAATATGTGTAGTGTTGGTTGTGGAGCCTGATTATCTTCCTGATTCAGAGGTCCTTGTTTTCAGTCGTGTTTATACCCCATGAAGTATTTACACCCCAGAAGTATGTACACTCTTCCACGCGGGGGAGTGAAGAGGGGGGGTACCCCCTCTGCGGGGTCCGGGGGGCCTATCCCCCCGGCTGGGGGGTCTGGGGGCAAGTGGGCCCCCAGCGGGGGTTTGGGGGCAACGTCCCCCGAAGCAAAAAAATTGCCTTGTAAAAGTATATTGTAATTTCATTGTAAATCTGGACCGTTCATTATAAGGTCGCAGATCTAACGATAGAGATTATGTTAGGGTTTTTTTTCCCTAGAAGGCAACCCTCTTTTATGAGGGAAATGTATTACGGCTATGGATGATGGTGAATATTCTATTCTGAGAGAGGAGACTGTGAGAGAAAGAAGAGGAAGTTACAACGGGTTTTGCTGTAGGTTGTATCCCTTCATTTGTTGGATAATAATAAAGGAAGGA
>JZKD02S1671204.1:411694-430672 GCA_000966675.3 Picea glauca | reverse complement strand
TTCTCTGGTGGACGTAGCCCACACTGGGTGAACCACGTAAATCTGTGTCTCTCTTGTATTATGTGTCTTCTGTGTTTTGTTTCTACATTTGTTTTATTTTATTGCTCCGCGGTCCCGTTTTTCTAACAGCGACATGCTCAGAGACCGCGGTCTTGATTACTGTGAGTCATTGAAGCAATGAGGTAAGAGCGTGGAGATTATGGTGTTGGAGGAAGAATGGAATAGTTTCTATGCTTTGAAACCCCACTGTCACTCTTCTCCAGGCTCGAATCACGGTTTTTTCCTCTGCGAAACCCTTCAATGGAAGCCACCGCCACTGCCAGAAGTCACCAAATCCATGCAACATACAAAGTCAAGCACAAGTTCCAATCTTGTCTCTCGCCATGTCTCATACTTCCATAAGTCACCAAAGTCACCGCCACCACCGTTGTAACATCTCTCTCTTGTGCGCACTGAGAAAAATTATTCTTTGAGGAAACTTGCTTGCAAGTGATCTGGTTTATTATACTATTGGGAATTGATTATGATTATGCGGCATTATGAATTGATGACATGCTATTTTTTGTATTGACATAGACAGGTGCTATTGACTCGGTCTTCTTGAGTGTGTAGGATTTTGGACCTTGAGGATGAAGAGGCATCGATGAAACCCTCGAACTCTATATCGAGTAAGGGAATGGACTATTGGGATTTTATTGTTGTATATATGACATTTGCACATCTAATTAGATGATATGATTATGGATATATATTTATGACATGATTCGTTGATGATGCAGGCTGACGATAGCTTGTTGACCAGACTCACATGTGGATTAGAGGGGTCATGCATGACTACCAGAGACATTGAGGGAGAGGTGTCGACAACAACCCTGCCACATCCTACTAGTACTCTCGTTGTGGCTCTAACTATAGGTTAACGATTACCTATTTCGAGAAGACCCGCGATGTTGTGCGGGCCGACTGTGACAGTCGCTCACGATGATTCTAAGGGGCACGTAATAAGGCATAAGCCTTATTCCTTAGAGGCCCTTAGTCTCCCACAAGATCACCTAGCAGAGTATTGACTCCAGGGGTTTTAGATGTCTACTAAGTTAGTCAAGAGGCGAGTGGCACCCTTGGAGCATGTAGTGCATCTTGAAGGGCACATCGCACAAGGGAAACATAATGAGGCGAGTGGCACCATTGGAGCACCTAGTGCATCCTGAAGGGCACGTCGCGTTGTTAATTAATAAATGGATGAACCTAGATGGCCTTAGGAAGAATAACGTGATAAGAAAAATTTAAAACATTTTCCCTAATAAAATGTCACCCAGCCTCGAAAATTAAAATCCAGTTCTAGGTGAAACTTGCGGTAAAAGAAAAATATTTATATAAAAATAAAAATAAAAATAAATAAATAATAATGATAATCATCATTAATCATGGATGAGAAGGGGGTAAGTAATTCTTTTAATTTATAAAAATCTTTTTGGAGATAAAATTTAAAAAGGGGAAATAATTGTTTTGTCACTTATGCTAATTAAAAATTTATTAATTAAAAAGGAAAAAGGGAAAAAGTTAATTTTCTACACCTGCAAATTTGAATTTTAAAGGAAAAGGGAAAGAGGGAAATTTAAAAGAATTAGGAAACTAGGAAAAAGCGTGAAACATAAAAAGAAAAGGGAAACACAAGGAAAAAGCATAAAGTCTAACTTAGTAAGGTATCTAGCATTTAAGAACTTTCTAAATTAAACTCAACTAGTAAATTATTAAGGGAGAAAGTCATTAAAACTTGTAAGGGAATATGGGGACACCTAGGAGCGATTCTAGGAGTTTTTTTAGGTGGGTGATTGAAATAGGAGTAACTAATTAATTAATGAAATTAATTTATGGTGCAATGAACGCGATGGGTGACACATGTATGGGGAGGATTATTATGAATTAAATTATTGAACAATAAATTAAAAGGTATTTTGGGAAAGTAATTGACTTAGAAAATCTATATAAAAGAGGGACTAGGAGGATGATTGATCTCTTCTATGATGCGTAATGTTACACTGCATAATTTTAGACTTGACTGACTTAGCTTGTGGGATTTGGGATACCCAGCTCGGTGAGGAGTGGTAGCTCAGCCTTGCGAGGTGAGCTGGGAGATAGCTTATTCTTTGGTTAATGTGCATAGCCCCTTTGCAGATCGAGGGGCTAAGGGGGAAGAAGAGTACCCCTAGCGTTGGCTGGGAGGTACCGGTGAAGTCTCATTGGTTGGCAAGGGGAAGCTTCACAGAGTGCGCGAGACAACAAACTCATAGTGGTGACTTGGGCTATGATACACTTTCTTTATTCTACATGGTAGATTATTAGTATACTTTACGCTTTTAGTTATGTATTTTAACTAGGTAAAGAAAATGATTGACCTAGAATTTTAATTGATAACTGAATTTCCCCCCATAGCCCTAAGCTCGTTTTTTATTGATTTCCTTGGCTTTTGATTCCCTGCATGTTGTGACCGTCCTATGGTTTTATTGATTTATGATAAGTTTGTGCTTCATAATTCTCCCTTGTCCCTAGCTCATTAGTCCTCACCTGGGCAGTCAGCCAGGAACCAGATCGACAGTCGTCACTTCGGTGTTAATGGACCTATAGATCCAAATTCCCTTCCTTTATGTGCGAGTATGATGAGTGAAGGATGTTCCTGCCAGTCGTCTACCCTTGTTGATTGTTCTTGTTGACTATGGGAATTTCCTTCTGGTGATTGAGTACCTCTGCGTCTGATTTCCTAAACTCCAAAAACCCTTGCATCTCCTTGAAGGATTACCTTTATTTTTCCTTGATTGACAACCTCTGATTTGAAGGCCCAATCTCTGCATTTTGTATCTTGACTGCATTGCATTTCCGGAAAAATATTGCTTTGCGTTTGGTATCTTGAATGTGTTTCCTTGCTGGACCTTCTCTGCATTTTTTTTTACCTCTGCACTCTAACATTTGAAGACGATTGAGACTGCATTTTTCACCACTAATTAAGACAACGATTTTGCCATTGCTAGACTACAATCGTTGCTTGATTAAGACTGCTTTTTGTTTTGTTTTCCTGGCAATTTTTCCACTTCATAGGTTGCATTTCATTTGATTTAGGGGTGAAACTTTTCCCGATGAATATATATTTCTGGTCAAATTTTGTTTAGATTTCCAGGTGTCTGACCTTAGATGGTGGTTTTATAGAGATATAAACTGAGCAAATTAATTTATTGAATGTAATAATCTCAACGAATTTTGAATGTTTATTTATTTATTTTCTTTGACAACAATTGTTTTAACAACATCGTTCTGGACAACTAAGTAGTCTGGTTAAGTTACCTTTAATACAAAGAGATTATACCTTGAGATCTCAAATCGACACGCATAATTGCATGGTGATTTTTCCTTTAAAAAAAAATGCATTGGGTACCCTTACTGCTTGGCTCTTTCCCATTCTGAAGACTGCATCTTCATTATAATTCGTGGGCGAGTGTACCCGACGAAATTGCCCTTGGTTATGTCTGCGATTGCCCATTTATTTCCTGGCAATTTGCTTTATAGATGACTGCGTGTTTGTTGTTTAAAGACTACTATTTTTCATTTAAAGATGACTGTGTGTTTGCGGTTTATAGACTACGATTTTGCCTTTATAGATGACTGTGTGTTTTCTATTTTGAAGACTACGATTTTGCCTTAAATATGACTGCGTGTTTGCTATTTAAAGACTACAATTTTTCCCTTAAAGATGACTGCATGTTTTCTGTTTAAAGACTATGATTTTGCCTTTAAAGATGACTGCGTGTTTGTTGTTTTAAAGACTACGATTTTGCCTTTAAAGATGACCGCGAGTTTTTTGTTTAAAGACTACGATTTATCCTTTAAGATGATTGTGTGTTTGTTGTTGTAAGGACTACAATTTTACCTTTAAGAAGACTGGGAGTTTGCCTTATTTAGACCTCTATTTACTAAGTTGTCAGCGAATACACATAGCCAACTTGATAGCGATTTTTAATGGATCAGCAATTCACCGATCATTTCCTTAGTAGTTACAACATTTAGTCAACCGACAATGATTGATGCATTATCCTACATGTCTGGGTTTATAGTTTAACTCCTGTTAATTTCGTTGTTTTATAAATGTTAATCATGGCAATTAAACAGAACTACATTGATGGTTTAACGGATACATTGATCAGGCATAGCTTTTTTAATGCAACATTTATTTTATTTAGCAGCATAGATTTTACGTGAGATATTAAGGCTAGTATGCAATCGAGATATATAATATCTTTGGTGGCAGAGATTTAGTGTTTAATGGGCGAGAGGTAATAAATAATTACCTCAACTAAATTATTCTTGGAGTGATTAGAACTTGAGGAAATTAAAGGTTGTTTGTTGTTCAAGGGAAATTTTAACACCTCTTTTTACTAATAAAATCCATACCAGTTGTTGCGAACGTTTATCATAATAGGATTCCTTGTTAGACAAGTCATAAGGTTGAGTTATATAATGGTTGGTTACAACAACTTACCCGTCACGCCTAGCCCTCTTTCTTAACGTTTAGGACTTCTTGGTCATTGTCGTGTCACTTAATGGATTGCGCTTTTGTTGAGCGATGTCTTCGTGCATCTTGTCGACCCGTTGCTTGGGGGCGTACGCTTAGTCTTCCTATCAGTTATTTCGGCCCTTAGCACGTTGGATTTCTCTTGAGACCCTTGTCCAGATAGGTTATGCCATGCCACGGTTATCATTGGGCCTATCGCCTAGGGATGGCATGATTCCTAACGAGTGGATCATGGCATGCCCTATTGGATAGAGGTTAATGATAACTTGGTCGAAGTCTATGATACCCATTGTGGGCATTATTTTTTGTAGTTGTTTTTGGCACCTGGGTTGTGACACCTTCATGCATTGGGTTCGCGCGCCTTGATATTCTTGTCCTTGGTCATCAAGGTCGTTGTGTAGGGAGGGGGTGTTTTCCCTTAGCTTGTAGGTAAGGTCATGTTGTGTCGGGCGAGTAGTCATTTTTCCTTGTTGTTTTACGCATGTTTCGCCTCGTTACCCTTGTGCCAGTGCGTGGAGTCATAGTTTTCGGTTACCTGGACTGCGTGCTTGTGTTCATTGTCAGTTGTGTGGTTAAAATGTTGTCTTTGTCACCTTCTTTCCTAAAAACAATAAAAAAATTTCACTTTTGCTTCACTTGTATTCGTATTGAAAGGGTTACTACAAATGGTATCAGAGCAGGTTCAACCTGCAACATGGGATCACTACAGATTTCGTTGATATGGTATTGATTATAATTTTTCTAATTATTTTGAATTGTTTTTGTGCAGGTAAACATGGTTAGAGGACGTCGCGGAGGCAGACGCTGGGGTGCTAGGGGAGGAGGCACAATGCCTCCAACAACATCCACGCTTGAGGGGTCCAACCCCCAAGGAGATGAACAGATTGTCAGGAAGGAGAAGATAGTGGTGGGTGACGTGGTTGGGATGATGAGGTCTTTCTAGTTGATGTCTGAGGCACTGATCAGCCATTTGGATAGAGAGGAGGTCAGGGCGTTGGCACCCCCTGAGGGTCCACCGCATGCTCTGGCAGGTACTGGTAGCATCCACCATGAACTCGAGAAGGGAAAATTTCCCAAGTTCTTTGGTGCCTCGGACGGTGCAGCCGCTGAGGCATGGTTGGAGAATATGGTGATGTGATTTTCACTTCGTGACTATACCTCCAACATGAAGGTCTTCTTGGTGGTCTTTCAACTAAAGGGGAGCGCTCTTCTATGGTGGAAGAAACTCTTGCCGTAGCTAAACATGACCGTCGAAGACGTGTCATGGGAACTGTTCAAGGAATGGTTCCAAGGGAGGTACCTGTTAGAGGAATTCATTGAGCGTCAACTCAACGATTTCAATTCCTTACGAGAGGGCGGCCATACGGTGCCCGAGTAAGAGGCCCATTTTATGGAACTGCTTCACTATACTCTGCATCTTAATACTGAGAAAATTAAGGTCAATAGGTTCTTGTTCGGACTTAATGGCAACATACGTGAAAAGGTTAGGATTTTGATGCCTTAGAACTTGCATGATGTTGTCCAGAAGGGCCTCATAGCAGAGGAGGAGCTTGTGAGCGGGGGTCAGAGAAGGACTCCAATGAGACCGGTAGGGTAGGTTCCATCTAGTGCATAGTAGCATCAGACACCATCTAGACATATGCCTGGATATCGTGGCTTCCATAGGGGACCCAATTTCACTACACCTCAGAGACTGGCACCTCAATAGCGGACACCTTATCAGGGACCACAGCATCAGCAACAGGTCGACCGCAACAACATGAGTTTAGGCCTATTCTACAGAATAGACCAAGATTCCAGTCTGGTGGGATGTCATCTTCTACTTTGTGTACCAAGAGTACTAGATAGAAGAAGGGGTGTTGGACGTGTGGGGAGCCACACTACCAACACGACTACCCAATGGAGAGGACTAGAGAGTCTGGATCAGTCGGACCCACTATCGTGGGAGATTGGGGCAAAGCCCATCGGATTCATGTAGTGGTAAATAACCACCAGGAAGAGCACCAATCGACTGTTCTCGAGACATCAGGTACCATCACTGACTAGACACTTAGTATTTTGATATATCCCGGTGCTACCAAGAGTTTCATTTATGGTGCGGCACTAAAAAGGATTAAGATAAAAGGTAGTCGAATGGGATGAGTTTAGATTCATAGAGATGGATTTGGGAGACAAACAGAGGTTTGGAGGAAAGGTTATGGGATGTACCCTTAACCTAGGAGAGTTTGTCACCAGGGCCAACCTGTACGTCACGATCTTAGGATCTTATGACATCGTTATTCGTATGGACTGGCTGGAATCGCATGAGGCAATACTCAACTGTAATATGAAACGATTGATCTTGGTCATTGATGAGGAAAAAATACACATTATTGTAGGTTGGAACCAGGGAGTTTCCCTGAGGTTTATCTTTTCCTTGCAGTTACGGAAGATCATGCGCAAGTGATGTAACATTTATGCGATCCTTGCGTTAAATGATAAGGGAGTAGCGGAAGGTCTAGAACACCTTCTGGTGGTGAGAGATTTAATATGTCTTTCCGAAGGAGTTACTTGGGATGCCACCAGAGAGGGATTTGGAGTTTACCATAGACCTAAAACTAGGGACTGAACCGATAGCAAGAACGCCTTATCGGATGTCGACCCCGGAGCTACAAGAGTTGAGAATGCAACTGAAGGAGTTGCTAGACCTGGGACTGATACGTCCAAGTGTGTCACCATGGTGTGCGCTTGTTATTTTCATACGAAAGAAGGATGGGTCATGGAGGCTCTACATTGACTATCGTCAATTGAACAAGGCAACGATCAAGAATCAATATCCCTTGTCGAGGATTGATGACATGCTCGATCAAATGAAGGGTGCGACGATGTTCTCAAAGATTGAATTGTGATCAAGGTATCACCAGTTATGGATCAAGGAGGATGACATCCCTAAGACCACCTTTAAGACGAGGTTTTGTCATTACGAGTTTATTGTTTTACCGTTTGGACTGACAAACGCCCCAGGGGTATTTATGAGTTTGATGAACGGGGTGTTCCACGAGTACTTGGACAAGTTCATCCAAGTATTCATTGATGATATTTTGATTTATTCTTGGACGATAGAGGAGCATGACGATCACTTACACTTGGTACTACAGTGTCTACGAGAGAAAACATTGTATGGGAATTTGTCCAAATGCTTGTTTTATCAATCGAGGATTCAATACTTAGGGAATGTCATCTCCGACGAAGGTATCTCCATGGATCCAGCAAAGGTTGAGGCCATTATGGAATGGCCTGCGCTGACGAATGTCCCGGAAGTGCATAACTTCATGGGTTTAGCAAGATACTATCGACGGTTCATCGAGGGATTTTCAAATACAGCAAATCTGATCACAGGATTGCAAAAGAAGAACAAGAAGTTTGTTTGGACCGAGAAATGTGAAGAATCATTTTGGAGGCTAAAAGAGATGTTGACAACAACACCGATACTAAAGGTCCCTGACATGGACGCATAATTCTTGGTATGCATTGACACATCCAAGGAAGGCTTAGGCGGATTCTTGATGCAAGACGGTCGAGTGATTGCTTACATTTTGAGGAAAATAAGAGGGCATGACCAGAATTATGTGACACACAAATTGGAGTTGTTAGCCATTGTATATGACTTGAAGGTTTGGAGACACTACCTAGTTGGATGAAAATTTGAACTAAAGATAGACCACTATGGACTACAACACATATTTATGCAAAGTAACCTAAACGCGCGACAATGACATTGGTTGGAACTGCTTAGCGGGTACGACTTCGATATTTCTTACATAAAAGGAACATTGAACTGAGTGGCAGATGCATGGACTAGGAGACCACACATCTTTTCGGTGCTTCCTCTTCAGATGAATCTACGTGAAAATATTATAACCTTACAGCGTGATGATGACTGGTACAAAGAGGTCGAGGATTTTATTGGACAAAACACAATGATGGTACCAAGATTTGAAGGATTCACATTTGACGATGATGGATTATTGAGGTTTAAAAATCAGATATACGTACCACCAAATGACGAGTTGAGGATATTGATCCTAAATGAGGCTCATAAAGCAGTATACATGGATCACCTGGGAGTCACGAAGATGAGGGAGGACCTTAAACCCTTATTCTTCTGGAAAGGAATGAAGGCAAACATAGTCAACTATGTGGCCCAAAGTCTATAATGTCAGTAGGTAAAGGTTGAACATAGACATCCAACAGGATTACTATAGCCACACGCTATTCCGAAATTGAAATGGGAGGTTATTTTGATGGATTTTATTATTGGATTTCCATTGACGACAAGGAGACACGACTCAATTTTCGTAGTAGTTGACACTCTGAAGAAGAGTGCTCATTTTATTCCTATGCATACGACATATTAGGCACCTGAAATAGCTCAATTTTTCATTAGTGACATTGTGAAGTTGCATGGTGCTCCTAAGAGGATTATATCCAATCGAGGATCAGTGTTTATTGGACGATTTTGGGCTAGTTTCCAAGAGGCCTTGGGAACCCAACCTAATTTTAGTACTGTGTATCACCCGGATACTGATGGGTAGACTGAATGAATGAACCAAAACTTGGAGGACATGTTGCGCATGTACGTGATGGACCAACAAAACCATTGGGAAGAATTCTTGCCACTCGTAGAATTCACTTATAACAATAGTTACCAAAGCACCATTAAGATGGTGCCTTTCGAGTTTCTTTACGGGCAACCGTGTCAGATGCCTTTGAGTTGGGATAGACTTGAGGATAGGGTCCTGGTCGGACTAGAAGAATCCAAGAAATGGAAGAGAAAATGAAAACAATAAGACAAAGGATTAAGGAAGTGCAGGATCGACAAAAGAGTTATGTCGATGCGCATTGTGTCGACCGTAGTTACGAAGTTGGCGATCGAGTCTTCTTGTGTGTAAAACCTCATAAGAGTTATATCAAGTTTTGAAAGGGCGCTAAAATATCCCCTAGGTTCATGGGACCCTTCGATATTTTGGAGAGGAAGGGGCCCGTGGCCTATCGACTAGCCTTGCCTGACTCCTTGAGGCATATGCACGATGTTTTTCATGTATATGTTTTGAGACATTATATTAGTGATCCTACACATGTTATTAACATGAGTTCCTTGCAGGTATCGGATGAGGGGGTGCTCACGGCTGAGTCGATCTGCATCCTGGATCATCACATTTGACAACTACAATGTCGAATAATAGATCAGGTCAAGGTACAGTGGGACAACTATAGTCTGCACTCGAGGACTTGGGAGGACCCATATGATATGTGCTAGAAGTTTCCATTTTTGTTTGATAGATAGACTTATGATACTATGATATACATTATTTCAGCACTTATATACTGTAAAACTTTGGGACGAAGTTTAGACCAAGAGGGGGTGTATGTAACATCCCACTCTTATGCGCACTCAACAAACTTATTCTTTGAGGACACTTGCTTGCAAGTGATCCAGTTTATTATACTATTGGGAATTGATTATGATTATGAGGCGTTATGAATTGATGACATGTTATTTGTTGTATTGACATAGACAGGTGCTATTAACTCAGTCTTCTTGAGTGTGCAATATTTTGGACCTCGAGGATGCAGAGGCATCGATGAAACCCTTGGACTCTGGATCGAGTCAGGGGGTGGACTATTGGGATTTGATTGTTGTATATATGGCATTTGCGCATCTGATTAGATGATATGATTATGAATATATATTTCTGACATGAGTCGTTGATGATGCAGGCCAATGATAGCTTTCTGACTAGACTCACATGTGGAGTAGAGGGGTCATGCACGACTACCAGAGACGTTGAGGGAGAGGTGTGGAAAGAAACCCTACCACAACCTACTAGCACTCCCATCGTGGTTCGAACTGTAGGTTAACAATTACCTAGTTCGAGAAGACCCACGATGTCATGGGGGCCGACTGTGACAATCGCTCATGATAATTCTAAGGGGCTCACAATAAGGCAGGGGCCTTATTCCTTAGACGCCCTTAGTCTCCCACAAGATCACCTGGTGGAGTATTCACTCCAGGGGTTTTATATGTCTACCAAGTCAGTCAAGAGGCGAGTGGCACCCTTGGAGAACATAGTGTGTACTGAAAGTCACGTCACGTAGGGGAAACAAAATGAGGCAAGTGGCACCCTTGGAGCACCTAGTGCATCTTGAAGGGCGCGTCGCATTGTTAATTAATAAATGGATGAACCTAGATGGCCTTATAAAGAATAACGTGATAAGAAAAATTAAAAAAAAAAATCCCTAATAAAATGTCGCCCAGCCTCAAAAATTAAAATCTAGGTCTAGGTGAAACTTGCAGTAAAAGAAAATTATTTATATAAAAATAAAAATAAAAATAAATAAATAATAATTATAATCATCATTAATCATGGATGAGAAGGGGGTAAGTAATTATTTTAATTTATAAAAATATTTTCGGCGATAAAATTTAAAAGGGGGAAATAATTGTTTTGTCACTTATGCTAATTAAAAATTTATTAATTAAAAAGGAAAAAGGGAAAAAGTTAATTTTCTACACCTACCAATTTGAGTTTTAAAGGAAAAGGGAAAGAAGGAAATTTAAAAGAATTGGGAAACTAGGAAAAAGAGGGAAACATAAAAAGAAAAGGGAAACACAAGGAAAAAGAAGAAAGTCTAACTTAGTAAGGTATCTAGCATTTAAGAACTTTCTAAATTAAACTCAACTAGTAAATTAGTAAGGGGAAAAGTCATTAAAACTTGTAAGGGAATATGGGGACACCTAGGAGCGATTCTAGGAGTGCTTTTAGGTGGGTGAGGGAAATAGGAGTAATTAATTAATTAATGAAATTAATTTATGGTGCAATGAAGGGGATGGGTGACACATGTACGGGGAGGATTATTATGAATTAAATTATTGAACAATAAATTAAAAGGGATTTTGGGAAAGTAATTGACTTAGAATATATATATATATATAAAGAACAGAAGAGGAGGATGATTGATCTCTTCTGTGATGTGTAACGTTACGCTGCAGAATTTTAGACTTGATTGACTTAGCTTGTGGGAGTTGGGATACCCATCTCGGTGAGGAGTGGTAGCTCGGCCTTGCAAGGCGAGTTGGGAGCTAGTTGATTCTCTGGTTAGTGTGCATGGCCCCTTTGTGTCTTTGGGGGCTAAGGGGGAAGAGGAGTACCCCTAGCGTTGGCTGGGAGGTATCGATGAAGTCTCATTGGTCGGAAATAGGGAGCTGAATGGAGTGCATGGGACAACAACTCAGAGAGATGACTTGGGCTACGATACGCTTCCTTTATTTCTGCATGGTAGATTATTAGTATACTTTACGCTTTTAGTTATGTATTTTAATTGGGTAAAGAAAATGATTGACCTAGAATTTTAATTGATAATTGAATTTCCCCCCATAGCCCTAAGCTCAATGTTGATTGATTTCCTTGGATTTAGATTCCCTGCATGTTGTGACCGTCCTATGGTTTTATTGATTTATGATGAGTTTGTGCTTCGTAATTCTCCCTCATCCCTAGTTCATCAGTCCTCGACAGGGTTGTAGACCAGGAGCTGGATCGACGGTCATCACTTTGGTGTTAACGAACCTATAGATCCAAATGCCCTGCCTTTCTGTGCGAGAATGATGAGCGAAGGATGTTCCTGCCAATCGTCTACCCATATTGATTTTTCTTGTTGACTATGGTCATTTCCTTCTAGTGATTGAGTACCTCTGCGTCTGATTGCCTAAACTCTGAAAACCTTTGTGTCTCCTTGAAGGATTACCCATGTTTTTCCTTAATTGATAACCTTTGAGTTGAAGGCCCAATATCTGCATTTTGTATCTTGATTGTGTTGCATTACCGGAAAAATATTGCTCTGCGTTTGGTATCTTGAATGTGTTTCCTTGCTGGACCTTCTCTGTATTTTTTTTTACCTCTGCACTCTAACATTTGAAGACGATTGAGACTACATTTTTCACCACTAGTTAAGGCTGCGATTTTTCCATTGCCAGACTACAATCGTTGCTTGATTAAGACTACTTTTTGTTTTGTTTGCCTGGTGATTTTTCCACTTCTTAGGCTTCATTTCGTTTGATTTGGGGGTGAAATTTTGCCCGACGAATATATATTTCTAGTCAGATTTTGTTTAGATTTCCAGGTGCCTGACAAGCTACACGCTTTTCTTTTTGACCGCCAATGTTTAATGGATTAAAATAAATTATACTTCTGGTCCTTAGATGGTGTTTTTATAGAGAAATAAACTCAACAAATTAATTTATTGAATGTAAAAATCTCAACGAATTTTGAATGTTTGCACTCAACAATTTTATCAAGTGTTTTTATTTATTTATTTTATTTGACAACAATTGTTTTAACAACACTCTTCTGGACAACTAAGTAGTATGGTTAAGTTACCTTTAATACACATCAATTATACCTTGAGATCGCAAATAGCCACCCATAATTTCCTGGCGATTTTTCCTTTTAAAAAAGATTTGCATTGGGTACCCTTACTGCTTGGCTCTTTCCCATTTTGAAGACTTCATCTTCATTGCAATTCGTGAGCAAGTGTACCCGACGAAATTGCCCTTGGTTATGTCTGTGATTGCCCATTTATTTCCTGGCAAATTTCTTTATATATGACTACATGTTTGTTGTTTAAACACTATGATTTTTCCTTTAAAGATGACTGCGTGTTTGCAGTTTATAGACTACGATTTTGCCTTTAAATATGACTGTGTGTTTGTTTTTTTGAAGACCCTCAAATATGATTGTGTGTTTGTTGTTTAAAGACTACAATTTTTCCCTTAAATATGACTGTGTGTTTGTTGTTTAAAGACTACTATTTTTCCTTTAAATATGACTGGGTGTTTGATATTTTAAAGACTATGATTTTTCCTTTAAAGATGACCGCGAGTTTGTTGTTTAAAGACTACGATTTTTCCTTTAAGATGGCTGCGTGCTTGCTATTGTAAGGAATTCGATTTTACATTTAAGATGACTGCGAGTTTGCCTTATTTAGACCGCTATTTACTAAGTTGTCATTGAATCCACATAGCCAACTTGATAGCAATTTTTAATGGATCGACAATTCACCGGTCATTTCCTTAGTAGTTACAACATTTAGTCAACCGAAAATGACTGATGCATTAACCTTCATGTCTGGGTTTATAGTTTAACTCTTGCTAATTTCATTGTCTTATAAATGTTAATCATGGAAATCAAACAACACTACATTGATGGTTTAACGGATACATTGATCAAGCATAGCTTTTTTAATGCCACATTTATTTTATTTAGCAGCATAACTTTTACGTGAGATATTAAGGCTAGTATGCGATCGAGATATATAATATCTTTGGTGGAAGAGATTTAGTGTTTAATGGGAGAGAAGTAATAAATAATTACCTCAATTAACTTATTCTTGGAGTGATTAGAACTTAAGGAAATTAAAGGTTGTTGTTGTTCAAGGAAAATTTTAACACCCCTTTTTTACTAATAAAAGCCATTCCAGTTGTTGCAGACGTTTATCATAATAGGATTCCTTGTTAGACAAGTTATAAGGTTGAGTTATAGGATGGTTGGTTACAAAATTTGACCCTTCACGCCTAGACCTCTTGCTTAACTTTAGGGCTTCTTGGTCGTCGTCGTGTCACTTAATGGATTGCGCTTCTGTTGAGTGATGTCTTCGTACATCTTGCTGACCCGTTGCTTGGGAGTGCAGACTTAGTCTTCCTGTCAGTTATTTCGGCCCTTAGCGCGTCAGATTTATCTTGAGACCCTTGTCCAGATAGGTTATGTAGCACTAGGTTTATCGTTGCACCTATCGCTTGGGGATGACAGGATTCTTAATGAGGGGATCATGGCATGCCCTATTGGATAGAGGCGAACGATAACTTGGCCAGAGTCTGTGATACCCATTGTGGGCGTTGTTTGTTGTAGTCGTTTTTGGTGCCTGGGTTTTGATGACTTCATGTGTTGGGTTCACATGCCTTGAGATTCTTGTCCTTGGTCGTCAAGGCCATTGTGTAGGGAGGGGGTGTTGTCCCTTATCTTGTAAGCGAGGTCTTGTTGCATCGGGCGGGTTATCGTTTCTCCTTGTTATTTTACACATGTTTCTCCTCGTTACCCTTGTGCTTGTGTGTGGATTCATAGTTTCCTATTGCCTGGACTGCGTGGTTGTGTTCGTCGTCAATTGTGTGGTTAAATTGTTGTTGTAATCGTCACCTTCTTGCCTAAAAACAACAAAAAAAATGCACTTCTACTTCACTTGTATTCGTATTGAAAGGGTTTGTACAACCACCAACACCCAAGCCACGAGCCATCAAGCGCCCAATAAAGGAGAATCCATGAGAGACCACGGGCGGAGCAAGGCAAGAATAGGGAAAACCCCATGTGTTGGAATTAGAAATCACAAAGGAGTGAATTCGGGGTTAAGGTTTGTTTAGGGTTTGTGCAGTTGTTTTTTTTTTTATTATTTTATTTTTAGGCTTGGAAAGGTGGGAAAAGAAGGAGGGGGCATGTGGGCCTCATGCGAGGTCCCACGATGTCCAAGGTTATTCGATGTATTTTTTTTATATATATTATTTACGAGATTAATTAAAATTGATTAAGTTCTTTTATTCAGTTATATATATATATATATATATAGATAGATAGATAGATAGATAGATAGATAGATAGATAGATAGTAATTATTTTAATTAATATAAAATAAATTAATTAATTGTTTTAAAAGAAAACAATTAAAATAAACTTAATAATATTATTTTAAAATATTTTTTTTTTTTCATTATTATTCTTTTATTTTGTTTTCTTTTATGAAGGTTAAACTTATAAGAGTCATAATTATAGTTAATGGAAGATTAATTAATTAATTAATGTCGATTAATTGATTAAAGAGAATGTATCTATGTAAATTAATTTTAAGGATTAATAACTTGATGATTGATGAGACTAAGTGTATTATAATTAATGTTATAAGGGCGATTAATATGAGTGCAGCATATTGTTACAAGGATTGGTTTGATGTTTGATTACACACAAGTTAGAGTAATTGAAGATTATAGTGTAGTTCTAGCATAGCTAGCTAGGTGAGAGAGTTTCTAGGATTCATGAATGAAGTTGCCAAGCTTAGAGGCTTTCGACCCCGACCTTTAGCCACTTACCCTAAAGAGAGTAATATTTGTTTACAAACAAGTAAAAATTAAACTTAGGCCTAACCCTATGTTCGAAAGTATAAGTTGAGAAAATTTGAACTGCCTTAGACTCTTCCCGGACAAGCATTTGGTTTGATGCAGATTCAATTGTTCTAGATGGTTAGGACTCGGGGAAATCGGGGCAGAGGGGCATCGTCGCAAGGACCGCCAATGTTGGTGTTGCCACCATTATCACATGAATAAGCTCTAATTTTGTGCTCTTTGGAGGATATTAATGAGACTTTAAAGGGGTGTGAGCCAGTAAATGTTGAAGTCGAACCCCCACCATCTAGAGTGGGTAACCCTGAAGCGTCAAGGGATTCAGAGAGAGGGCCTCCACCCGGGGACATCACTAGAGAATTGTGGACAATCAAACTAAATCATGCCAATGTTAAAATTTAATTTGATTCTGGTGCTACAGATAGTTTCATTTCACTATCTGCATTAGAAAAGTGCGGGTTGGCAACCTACGAGCACAATGAATTTAAACAAGTCGAGATGGATTCGGGGGAAAAACAAGAGGTAGGACCTAGCGTTGATAATTTTCTAATAGATCTAGGAGTGTGTACTACTAGGTTGAAGGTATACATCACTTCTCTTGGGAGATATGACCTAATCATTGGAATGGATTGGTTAGAATCCCATCGAGCTATGGTAGATTGTTTCACGAAAAGGGTGCTTTGTGTTCACGATGAAGGAAGGCTAGTAGAGATCCATGATGTACAGAGGAAGGTGTTTCTATGCTTTATCTCAACCATGAAGGTTAAATGTTGCATGAGGGAAGAGTGTCGACTTTATGTAGTAGAAGTAGTGAATGAAAGGAAAGGACCCTCCTTGGATCAATACCCAGTATTGTCGGAGTTTAAGGATGTTTTTCCGAAAGAGTTGCCAGTGTTACCTCCTGAGAGGGAGCTTGATTTTACTATTGAGCTAGAACCTGGTGTAGAGCCAATTTCCAAGACTCCGTATAGGATGACAGTGCCAGAACTTTGTGAGTTACAGATGCAGTTGAAAGAACTACTTGACTTAGGGCTAATAAGGCCCAGTGTCTCACCTTGGTGTGCACCGGTAATTTTTGTGAAGAAGAAGGATGGTTCCTTACGACTGTGTATATATTATAGGGACTTGAACCGTGCTACAGTGAAAAACAGGTACCCAATGCCAAGGATAGATGATCTCTTTGATCAGATGAAAGGAGGAGCGGTGTTCTCAAAAAATGATTTGCGATTAGGGTATAACTAGTTAAGGATTAAGGAAGGCGATATTCCTAAAACTTCATTTCGAACTCGGTTTGGGAACTACAAGTTTGTTGTAGTACCTTTCAATTTGACCAATGCGCCCACAATATTCATGATCCTCACGAATGGTGTATTACGGAAGTACTTAGACCGCTTTGTATAGGTCTTTATAGATGATATCCTCATCTATTCCAAGAACAAAAGAGAACATGAGGAACACTTATGAGTGGTGTTGTCCTGCCTTAGAGAGAAAAAATTGTATGGAAAGTTGTCGAAGTGTTCTTTCTTCCAGAAAGAAATTCACTATTTGGGTCATATCATTTCTAGTGAAGGAATCTCTGTGGACCCAGAAAAGGCAAAGGCCATTATGGAATGGCCAGTGTTAAAAAATGCACATGAGGTAAGAAGCTTCATGGGGATAACACGTTATTACCAGAGATTTGTGGAAGGGTTCTCTAAAATAGAGAAATCCATAACGACTTTGCAGTGTAAGGGGGTCAGGTATGAATGGACAGAAGAATGAGATAGTGCATTCATAGAGCTTAATAGGTTACTAACTAGTGTACCAATTATACGAGTATCGGATATGGAAAAAGACTTCACAGCCTGCACGGATGCCTCGAAGCAAGGGATGGGGGGCATGCTAATGCAGGATGGAGGAGTGATAGCGCATGCATTAAGGAAGTTGAAATAACATGAGGAGATTTATTCTACTCATGATTTAGAGTTGGCAGCTGTAATGCTAGCTCTGAAACTTTGGAGGAACTACCTAGTGGGGCGAAACTTTGAGCTCAAAACGGACCATGAAAGTTTAAAACATCTCTTCACTCAAAGGGATATCAATGCCAAGCAGAGGTGATGGAGTG
Organism: Picea glauca; assembly: GCA_000966675.3. Lineage (NCBI taxonomy): Eukaryota > Viridiplantae > Streptophyta > Pinopsida > Pinales > Pinaceae > Picea > Picea glauca. The sequence continues at coordinate 412,807 of JZKD02S1671204.1, read as the reverse complement.
AGTTTATGAGTGAGTACAATTTTGGAATTCCATACATCAAGGGAAAGGAGAATGTGGTCGTGGATGCCTTGAGTAGGACACCACGTGTCTTCTCTTTGGTACCCTTAAAAGTCAATCTTAGGGAGCACGTGTTGGGGCAACTCCTTGGAGATAGTTGGTATTTAAAGGTTACTTCAACTCTCTAGAGTGGGAGGCAATTAGATCCGAATTATGAAGGATATAGCCTGGAAGCAGATGTACTATTAAAATATCAAGGAAGGATGTACATCCCCAAAGGTGGCGATATTAGAAGCATCATACTGAAGGAAGCCCATAGAGAACTTTATTGTGCGCATCTGGGTGTGAAGAAAATGTACGCAGACATGAAGAAGTTTTTCTTCTGGGTAGGCATAAAGCATGATGTATTCCATTTTGTCGCCAAGTGCCTAGAGTGTCAACAAGTGAAAGTTGACCACCACCACCCGGCAGGTCTCCTACAACTGCATGATGTCCCTATGTCCAAGTGGGAAGTCATTTCTATGGATTTTGTTGTGGAGTTTCCGCTCACATCGCATAGACACAATGCCATTCTTGTGATAGTTGATAAGTTAACCAAGAGTGCTCATTTTATTTCGGTTAGAGACACCTACGATGTCACTGATGTGGCACCCGTGTTTGTAAGTGAGGTCATCCGTTTTCATGGGATACCCAAGAAGATCATTTCAGATAGGGATTCCAAGTTCACTTCTAGGTTTTGGACAAGTTTGCAGTCAGCGTTGGGGACTCAGTCGAACTTAAGAACAGATTATCATCTTGAAACAGAAGGGAAAACTCAGAGAGTAAATGAGGTTTTGTGATCCAGATTTATGTAGGAACACAATGAAATACAGAAATACGCATAAACGCAGAGATGCAGCGGAAATAAGACTTCATTTCATTAATAACAAATGACTGAAATATGCTTACAGATAGAATGGAAATAAACTAGCTAGGGCACTGGTAGCTTATCTCTGAGAAGTGATGTGGCTGCTACTCGCATCCATGAGAAGATGATTACAATGAGGCTCTAGAGGCCTTTTTACAATAGACGAGAATGCAAAAAGTCATAGACATCCAAAAACCTAACCCTAGGAG
>JZKD02S1671204.1:381273-406960 GCA_000966675.3 Picea glauca | reverse complement strand
AAATGGCCCCGGAAGTTAAAACCTGCTAAAAATAGTAAATTGCCAAAATTGCCAGAAAATTGTTTTGAGCCAGTCGGAAAAGGTGGGTGGCCACCGATATCCACCTGGATCATTATGGAAGACATTCTTAGGATGTATGTTATGGATAATAAAACCCATTAGGAGAAGTACCTACCTTTGGTAGAGTTTGCCTACAATAACAGTTTTCATAACTGCATTGGAATACCACCCTACGAAGCTTTGTATGGAAGGCCATGCAGAACAACATTGAGTTGGGAAAGGTTAGTGGACCGAGTGACAGTTGGGATAGAATTAATTCAAGAGATGGAGGAACAGGTGGTTCATATTAGGCAGAGACTAAAGGAAGCACATGATAGACAGAAAGGTTATGCTGATGTGCATAGGACTGACCGAAGTTATAAAGTGGGAGATCAATTTTTCATTCATATCAGGCCTAATAATAGTACCATTTGGTTCGGAAAGGGGACAAATTTGTCACCTCGATTTATAGGACCTTTTAAAATCCAAGAGAGAATTGGACCCATTGCCTATCGTCTCGTACGACCACCCCACTTGCATAAAACTCATAATGTTTTTCATGTATATGTTCTACGTCATTATGTTGTTGATGAATCTTGTAAATTGAATTGGAAAGAATTGCAGGTATCGGAGGCAGGAACCCTCACGGTAGAACCGTTACGCATATTAGACCACAGATTTTGACAACTCAGGAAGTATCTGGTAGACCAAGTTAAGGTCCAGTGGGACAAGTATAGCCCAGGATATGATACTTGGGAGGATGCCGAGACATTACAACGAGATCATCCCTCACTTTTTTGACCACCTCGAGAATATGTTTCTCGAAGTTTGGGTGTATGTAATGCCACCTTTTGACTTAGAAAACTAGGATTACCTAAGACCTAATCACCTTTATTTTCTATTCACTGTGAAACTATTAATGATACTCTTGAACTTTTAAGACATAGGAACCTATGTAGATGTCAATTCTATGAATATTTAATGTTATTTGAATGATCATGGATATTATGCAATCTAATATGTGAATGTCAATTCTATAAATGTTTAAAGTTATTTGAATGATGATGGATATTATGCAATCTATTATGTGAATGCCAATTCTATGAATGGTTAACATTATTTTGATGATGATGAATATTATGCGATCTATTTCTAACTTGAAAATTTTGAAATTTAAAGTTGTTAGTACGTGGATACCAAGTTGAGATTATGGTTGGATGCATTTACATGATGATAATGCATAGATATGTATGAGTTTGTGTTATAGACTAATCTGCAGGTCAATGGGCTAAGAAATGGCCAAGGGAAATAATAATAAAAGTGGATGTCATGAACACCGACCTAGAAACAATATGGTATGAATCCTTGTATGTGAAATTATGTTTATTCGAATGCGTTGCTATGGTATGTGGACTAGTGCATCTTTTTCAGGTGGTGAGACTACCTAAAACTAAATATATGATGACAAAATTCCCACCAACACAGTGCCATTGTATATTCCATGATAGGGTGTGGACCCTAGTCCTATTAGGAGGGGTGGAGGAATTTCCCACTTTGTATCCTATGAAACCTGGAGTCATGGGAGGATGATGTTAGCTCATGATCCCCTAGATGTGTGATGATGATTGTTAGTTGCCTATTGGGGAAGCTTGGTCAAGAGAGTGACACTTCCACTTACGGGTTCTATTTGGAGTTAGGTCAATATAGTTGACACTTCAAGATAGTCTAGCAGAGGAAGGATAGGGATGGAAGATGGAAGTAAGTTAGGGAGGAAGGATGAATATAAATAGATGAGAGTGTATGGGGATTTTCCTTATAGTGCAATTTATTGGTTTCCCTTTTTGAAAAGAGAATATGTAAATATGTATATTTATAATTACTTAACTGAACTACAATTATCTAAATCAACGTTGTTGTGCTAAATTATTATAATTGACGGATTTTGCGAACATTTTTAATAGTTTACTACCTTTTATGAAATGAATGGTCTTGTTGATTGGATTGGACGCATACAAGAATTACTATAAGTGTGATAATTATTGTCATTAGTACATGCGCGATCCTTGTATGTGCTATCTACGCATGCATTTCTTGCACATGTACACTAGTATGTATAAGTTTTGCTTACTGATAATGTTGTTTATTTGATGTGGATGTATGAACCATGTGTCATTTCCCTGGTATTGTAAATTACTCTAACTTTGAGATGAAGTTTCTTGAAGGGTGGGTGTATGTAACAACCCTAATTAATTCTTTAATTATCATAAATGATAAAAAATAGTTTAATGTATTATTAAAATAGATTTTATGGGGACTTTATTATAATATAATTATTATTGGTAGTTGAACCATTTAATGGGAAGGATAAGGTGGTTGAGGGATTAATGAGGGGTAAGGTAGTTGGAGAAAGGATTTTTGGAAGGAAGGAAGACAAGGGAGAGGGGAGGACTCGGGAAGGGGATTTGTTTTTGGTTTGGTTGATATTTTTGGTTGATGGAAGGGAAGAAAATTTGGAGAGGAAGGAGGACGATAGGAAATAGTTTTTGGCTGCAACATTTTTGGTTAAGGACTCACACAGGGGCACCATGGTTGCTGGGAATTTTGGGCTCAAGAGCTAGGAAACCGTAAGGAATCCTGGGGCTAGGGAGTTAGAGAGGTTGTTCCTAGTTGGCTGGGAGGTTACTCAGTTTGGGCAGGTTTCATCAGTTTGGGCAGGTTCAACATCAAGTTGAGGTAAATACCTCATGCTCATTATGTTGTTGTTTATTATTATGTTGTTAATTATGCTCATTATGTTGTTGTTCATTATTATTTTGTTCATTATGCTCATTATGTTGTTGCTTATTATTATGTTGTTCATTATTATACTATTGAACATTATTATTATGGAACGGAAAATAAATAAGTAAATTAGAATGAATTTGTGTATATATATATGAGGCTCCATATGCACATGCCTTACATGTTGGCTCTGGTAAATTTCTGGAGATGGTTTCCCGAGGTATCTGGTTCTTGCTTTTCTTACAATTTTTGTGAATTCTAGTGCTCTTTTCCTCTTTCGTTCTACATTCTCTTTCATTTCTTTTGAATTTGATATGGGCATATTTGTTGGTACTGTGGCTTCTACCACTCCTTCATTCACTTTTTCCTTGCCTTTATGTCTATTCTTCTTGTTTCTTTTTGTTGTTTCAAGTGAAATTTGTGGTAATTCTGTAGCTGCTTGAGAAATATTTCTTAATGAATATTCAATAATGTCCCTTGAATTATCATCTGTTTTTTCAAAGCCATTTCTTTCCAAGAATTCAACCCATGTTATCCTTTTTTTTTCCAACTCATCTTTGACAATCAATTTTATTAGTCCACAGTCATAGAGGGACCTTTCAATATTCTTTCTTTTCTTCTGAATTGCCTTTGCTATTTTGGTGAGACTATGCAGTAGATAATGAGGAAAATTCATATTCCTTTCTCCCTTTAAGTGCATCAACAACCTAATGTGGTACAGGAAAATAATACTATATCTCCCTTCACATGTGATGAATTTTTGAAGGAGGAAAGCTAAATCTTTCCAAGGATCCATCAACCAATTTGTGGCCACCCCTGCTTTCCAATACAACTGGCACCTATTTCATTTCATGTATGGATTCCAAACTTTGTCCTCCATTCGTTTGTTTTAAAACCATTTTTCACTTATTTCCAAGATATGGAGTGTAAGATTTCCAATTTGGGCGCATTCCCCATCAAAGATCAAGGAAAATGCTCAAGTGACTTCTTCATTACGACCTTAAAAATTTTCAAAGAACTCTAACCACCCTGCCTTTCTTAAAATTTAACCATAGTTAAAGCTACGACCCCCTTGGGTTTGAATCTTACAACCATCTAAGAAAAATTCAATTTTTAAATCTTGCTGGTGTTTGAAAAACTTTAACAAAGGTTTAGTTGAGTAATTTATGTTTTGAAATGTTTAATTCTCATTTGCAAATAAAACCCTCTTCTTCAAAAAATGCCCAATTTCTTTCCTTTAGAAATTCACAACTCTTCCACTTCATAAATTCACAAGAATCTACTTCAAAAATGCACAAACCCTTCACAACTTTTCTTCTTCAAAAACTCATAAATTCGTTTTTCAGAAAATGACTTCACAAAAATGCACACCTTTGTTTTCAAAATAGTGATTTCAAAGATACCCAAGTACCAATTCGTTTTTGGACATCTGAACGAAAATGGTTGAGTTGGAGCTTACCTCTGTTCCTTGATAATTGAATTATTTTTCCCCTCTGCCTAGATGCCCAATTGTGCTTAAAATCGTGCCTACTGTTCTATTCTAGTTTGAATGGTGGCTCAAATTGTTCCTGTTCTCCTCTTTTGAAACCCTCAATTCCTCCTCTGTTATGACCAATACTTTGTTGAAAAATGAACTGGCATTCTTTTTACATGAATTAGGCAAATCTTGTTAGGAAAGATATGAGAGGTTATATTTAAAAAAATAAAATGTGTTTTGGATTGTAGGAATGAGATATGTTATGAGTAGGAGTGAAATGAAGTAAGGTATGGGTAGTGTATAGTAGGAGTAATGAAAAAGTAATGAATGGTAGGAAATACAACTAAAATTATTTTTAAAAAAAAGAGGAATTTAATTAAATTTTTTAAATAACAATACAAAATATACCAAACTTTTGAACCTTCTTTCTGAATTTTGGATATTGAAGAATCTAGATACTGATATGCTTGTGATGTTGATGGCTTTGAATTGCTTATGAAGATTGAGAATCTCAAGTGCTAGTAACCTCTTGAACTGCTTCTTGCTGGAATGGTTGTTGGAAACTTTCAATTGCTGAAGAAACTCTTTGTAATTGCCGAGATTGCTTCTTCAAAGATGCTGATAGAAATTTTGATGAGAACCTCGGTGATGTATAAATAGTGATGTTGATGTTAATTTTGATGTTGTTGTTGATTGTAGAAGATATTGGTGCTGATGTAGAATCATGGTGAAGAATGTTGATGTATAATGTTGGTGTTGATGTAGAATGCCAGACTTATTGTTTAATTCTTTCTTGCTACTAAATTCTACTTTGCTAGACTGCTTCTTTTGTCATATATATATATATATATATATATATAAGCTTCTTTGATGATGTATACTAATGTAAATCATTACTGTGAAAGAAGTTGTTATGTTCTTTGAAAAAAAATGAATGAGAAAGTATTGGCTATGCTTCTTGAGAAAAAAATGAAATCTCTAAAATGCCATATCTGAATTGTTTAGGAACTCTGATATTTTTATATCACTCTTGTAAAAAATTATCTGTTACAAAAATCGGCGATAAATCGCCAAAATCAACAAAAATCGTGAGTTTTTGGCCAAAACGATTTTTTCCCCAAAAATCGCTGAAACACAACCTTCAATCATTGAAAGTTCAATTTGAAACATAACCTTTAATTAGTACAAGAAAATTGTAAACAAGGAGAATTGTTGAATGCCATTTTTCTGGTTTTCAAACAATAATTCAAGCTTAAAGGCGCCAAAATCTGGTTTTTACCAATAAGCCTATTATTTTTATTATTTTTTTATTCTTTATTATTATTATATGTATATATATGTATATTATTTATTATTATTTTTTAGAAGAAAGAAATCTAGGATGAAAAATTAAGTCTATATATATTTTATTTATTATTATTTTTTAGAAGAAAGAAATTTAGGATGAAAAAGAAATGGAAGTAAGACTTCCTCTTCTCCCAACTTCCATCTCAACTTGATGAGATATGTAAGAAACAAAAGCATCTTGACTGATAGGTTTATTGTAGAGTCTTAATCTATGACAATTAATCACAAATGAGACTCCCTCATCATCTATTGTCATCACTCTAACAAAACCATTGCCGAATACCTCTTGAACTTCATAGGGTCCTAACCAATGACTTGTGAATTTTCCCTTGATATCTTTGAACTTAGAGTCAAAGAGTAAAGCCTAAATTGTGAATTTTCCCTTGATATCTTTGAACTTAGAGTCAAAGAGTAAAGCCTAATCACCTACTTTGAAGCGCTTGTCCTTGATAAACTTATCATGCCACTTTTCCCTTTGTTGTTGGATCAAACTAGTATGTTGTAATGCATCCAATCTGATATCATCCAATTCGTTAATCTGCATGATCCTTTGTTCTTGTGCTTGAGACAAATCCATTCCTAATTCTGCTTCTATTATGAAAGTTTGAACTTAAAATTCAATAGGAAGTAGGATTTTCTTACCATAAACTAATTCATAGGGAGTGTGACCTATTGTATTCTTCCATGTTGATCTATAGGCCCACAAAGCCTTTCTACCCAATCCTTCCAATGAATTCAAACTATTTTGGTCAATATTTCCTCCAAAACCTTGTTTGTAGACTCTACTTATCCATTAGCCTGTGGATGGTAGGGGGTAGAATTTCTATGCTTGATCTTATATTGTTCCATAATTCCATTTACCAACCTTGAAGTAAATTGTGTACCTTGATTAATCATCATCTCCCTTGGAATCCCAAGTCTGACAAAGATTACTTCAAATAAAAAGTTGACTACCACTTGCTCAGTTGCTTTTGTTAAGGCCTTTGCCTCAACCCATTTGGTGACATAGTTAGTACATACTAGAATGTACTTCTTTCCTTGTGATGGAGGATTAATAGGCTCTACATTTTCCAAAGACGATTTTTCAAATGGCTCAATGAGAACTTGTGGATGTAGTGGCATATCATTAGTTGTTGTAGGTCTTCCCATACGCTAGAAACTATAGAAACTTCTCACATACTTCTTGGAATATCTAAAGAGAGTTGGCCAATAGTATCCGAGATGAAGCACCTTGTAAGTTGTCCTTTTATCTGCAAAATTTTCACCACAAGGTTCATTATGACATACCTTTAAAGTATCAAAAAATTCATCTTCTCTTACACATCTTCGGATGATTAGATCATCTCCAGTGTAGAAAAGATCTCCTTTAACCCATGAATATCTAGCACTCTCCCTGGTGACATTTTTATTTTCTCGTGATGAGAAGTGTATTGGTAGCTTCCCTATAGTCAACTAGTTAGCTATATATGAAAACCATGGAGACTTAGTAGATATATAAAATAAAATTTCATCAGGAAAGGAATCTAAAAATGGAACACTCTTACCAGGGTTATTAATTCAAGAAAGGAAATATGCCACTTGGTTTTCCCATCCAGGTCTATCTATGAAAGTGATGTCAAATTCCTACTGTAATAATAACCATCTTGTTATTCTACCATTAGTTATAGATTTATTCATGAGATACCTAATTGAAGAATGATCTGTATGAATGAAGACTTCATAACCATTAATGTAATGTCTGAATTTGTTCACAACATGGAAAATTGCCAACATTTATTTTTCAGGGACAGTATAATTGACTTCAATAGGAGTTAATTTTTTTCTATTGAAGTAGATACCATATGTTTTAATATCCTCCTTTTGTCCTAATGATGCTCCCATTGCTGTGTCAGATGCATCTGTAGAAATGTGAAATGGTAGACTCCAATTTGGGCCTCTCAATACTGGTGCTATTGCGAGTTTCTCCTTCAAAATTTTAAAATATTTTTGACAATCATCATTCCATTGAAACTCAATATATATTTCAAGCAATTTGAACAAAGGAAAGGATATTTTACTGAAATTTTCAATAAATCTACGATAATATCCCGTATATCCTAGGAAACTTCTAACATCTCTTTGAGCTAATGGTATTGAAAACTTGTTAATGATTTCAAATTTAGTTGGATCCACCTTCAATCATGTATTATACACATGATGACTAAGTACAATTCCCTCAGTTAGTAATATATAACATTTTTCATAACTGAGTGATAAATTTCTTTCAATGCATCTAATCAAGACTTTTTCCAAGTTAGCCAAAGCTTCTTCAAAAGAATCTCCATATACTGAGAAATAATCCATATATATCTCCACACATTCATGTATTAGATCAACAAATATAGCCAAGACAAATCTTTGAAAGGTTGTTGGTGCATTACATAATCCAAAGGGAAGTACTTTGTAAGAAAATTTCCCACAAGGACATGTGAATGTTGTATTGGTCTTCTGATGCTATCTTAATCTGATTGTAACCACTAAACCCATCGAGGAAAGAAAAATACTTATTTCCCGCAAGTGTGTCTAGGAGTTGATCAATGAAAGGTAAAGGTAAATGATCTTTCAATGTTGCTTTGTTTAATTCTCGATAGTCCACATATACTCTCCATTTTCCATTCTTTTTAGGTACCACTACCAAAGGAGACACCCATTGAACATCATAAATAGGGTAAATGAAATCTACCTTTAATAGTTTTTGAAGTTATGTCTTAACTATTTCCTTTAACATTGGATTCATCCTTCTTTGTGGTTTTCTTACAGGGTTGGTCTTGTCATCAATATACATATGATGTCTGAACATGTCTAGATGGATTCCTTGCATGTATGTATAATCCCAAGAAAAAATGTTTGAATATTTTTGCAATAACTGAATTAATTTGTTTTCTTGGGATTTTTCTAGATTAGCATTAATGTTCAAACACTTCCAAGGATAAATTTCAACAAATTTACTATGAGAATATGTTATTGAATAAATATCAAAATTTGTTGAAAACAAATCTTGCAAATAATATAATGTATATGTTTCTTGAAATTATTGATCCAAAAGATGATTTACACCCAATTATTGATCAGGTTCAAATTGTTCCTCTTGGTCATGATTTGCAATGAAGAGATCAAGTAGATGAGTATCTTCTTCAAAATTCATAGCTTGAGTTATGCTTAAAATTGGTTGAATGATTTCTTCAGAATCTATATCCGCAAACCATGACATTTGTTCCATTTAATTTAGAGATTTGGCAGGAGGGTAAAGTGTTAACTGTTTAATTTTAGTTCCATTTGAAATAGTCATATTACCTGATATACAACTAATGAAGGCATCAATTGTAGCTAGGCATGGTCTCCCAAGTATTAATGGATGTCCCCCCAAACCAGCCTTAAGTTTCAACACAACAAAATCCCCAGGATATTCCCATGAATATAAAGATATAATAACATAATCTACTATCCCCTCAGGTTTTACTTTTGATCTGTCTACTAATTCTAACATTGTGGGAGTAGGCTGAAGATTTTTAATGTTCATTTTTTGCATTGTTTCCATTGTCATAACATTAATAGTTGCACCTAAGTCAATCAAAGTATTAGGAATTGAAAATTTGTTGATTGAAATTGTAACTATAGGTATACCAGGATCAACATATTTTTTTTTTTGTGAGTTTTGTTGACATTAAGCTAGCTAACTTTCCAACAACTTGTAGTGTTGTTGGATCTCTCTTCTTTCTACCTGATTTCTTAAAGAAAAATTCCCTAATTGTTTTTGTATAGATATGAATATTCTTTATAGCTTCCAATAAGGGAATTTTAACATAAATATTTTTAAATTCTTCTAAGAAATCATACTCAGGCGGAAGATTAGATTTTTCCAAATACAACCTCTGTAGAAAGGGAGGTGACTTAGTCAAATGTAGTTGATCCTCCTAAGGTGCAATTTTGGTCTCATTCTCTTTTGAATATTTTCTTTTTTTTCTACAATTTTTGGATATTTCGTTTTGAAGTATTTTTCCATACCTTAAGTGGATATTTTGTACAAGAGCAATTTTGTAAGTAGGAAGGGTTCCTTCCTCAACATTATAAATTGGTTTTTCCATGTTATTATTGGGATTTGTTATGGTCTAGGATGGTAATGGAGTAGGTCTGGGTGATGCTTGGTTAGAAGGAAACAATAGTTGTTGTGGCTGAGTTATTTGTAATGGAGGGGGTGTGAAATATGGTTGTTGTGGATATGGATTTTTTTGTGACTGGGGGTATTATTGTTGTTGATATTGTTGAAAAGGAAAGTTTGGTTGTCGATATGAATGTTGAGGATATGATGGTTGGTAAGGTTGTTGTGAATAAGTATGTTGATATGATTATTGGGGACTAAAGGTGGATTGATTCCTATAAGTAGATCCTCGTCAACCTTGTTGGGGGGGTTGATTTATAGTCTGTTGAGGGGGGCATGTTTTACAAGGAATGGGAGTATTCCAGGAAGTTTGTATTGAATTTGGATTATAAAATGCATGAATTTGATTGGGATCTTGTGACATACCTTGTGTTTGAGGTTTCAAAGGCCTCTTAGGTCCAACATAATAGAGTGACTATGTTATTTCACTTGCTCAACTGTAGGAATCTTTCAACCCTGGTAATGTTGGACAGTTCTCTGTTTCATGAGCTTCTTCATAGATACCACAAAGCTGAATAATATCCAATGGACATTCTCTTGGTGCATGCATCTTCCTACATCTATGACAAAATATTATTAAGATTTCATTTTGATCTTCTTGTTTCTTTCTAGTTTTTAATATATCAACTTGAGTTCCTAATGTACTTAAAATACCATTATTGAAATCTTATAACAAATTTCCAAGTTCATCTCCTTTTATACTTCATGTTGTTGACTTGGTAACCTTAGAAGTTAAATCTCTTTTCCACATTTTATCTTTTCCTCTTGAGTGCTTCTGACATAATTATGCAATCTCATCAAATGGTAAGTAAGAAATATCTCCTTTTCCCATTACATTAAGAACATATATATACTCATCTCATATTCCTTTTAGAAAAATTGTTTGGATGACACCGGGACTTAAAGAATGATTTTTAGACTTTTGGAGATTATAAAGAAATATTTCTAAATAGTCCTCTAAACTTTCATCTTCTTTCTGTGTCATCCTAAAAATATCATCTTTAGAATATCTAGATCTACAATATCTTTGATATTTCTTTAGAAATATTTTTCTCCTATCATTCCAATGAGAAATAGTATGTTCACCTAATCCCATGAACCATTTTAATGCAGATTCTTTTAGAGTAGCAGGAAAAAGACGAAGTTTGTGTGTATCATCTGTATAACCATAGGCACAACATGTAATATCCAATTCAAATAAGAAAGAGTTAGGGTCTTCAGAATCCATACCATAGAAGTTGGGTAGAACAGATGGTGGAATAATTTTCATTTTTACTTCATTTTCCATAATGGCACTAGTGTCCAAGATTGGAAATCCAAAGGTAGTTTCTTGTTCTTCTTCCACACCTCATGCTCTTTCATCTTCTCTTCTCTTGTTTTCATTTTCCCTCCTTCATTTGTCTTCTTATGCCTTCCTTCTTCTTTCATACTCTCGACGTTGTTCTTCATTTGGTCATATTTCTTCTCCTCCACCTTGTGCATGAAAATTTTCATCATATGCCATCTTATATTCCCAAAATTCTTTGCTCCAACTTTCTTGATCAATTGTCTCCTCAAAAATATCTTTTGGTACTTTAGTCTTTTCAACTTCCCGTAATTGCTCTAATACTATGATTTCTTCAAGTTTTGTTGTTTGTTCAGGAGTTGTTATTTTCCCAGGTTGTCCTGTTTGTGTTTTCCTTGATGTACCTGCACAAAAACATTTACCACTAGATGTGATATTATTGGGTATGGGGGGTTTGATTTGTGGTATTATTCGTGGTTTGTGGGTGGATTAGTAGGTGAATCAGTAGATGGATTTGTGGGGGGTTTTGGAAATTCTTGTTTTACTATTTTAATATACCTACCTTTTTCATCCCTCGGTCTAATTAATGTATGCATTCATGATGAAAATTAAAAGATAAACTAAAATTTAAAAACTAATTCCTGTAGCATCTCCCCGACAATGGCACCAAAAATGTCAGTCAAATTTATTATTAAAGATTTATGAAATTTAATCTATCAATCGGGGTTGTTAATATTAGAGGCACTGTCATTATATGTGAAGGAATCGATTTCAGATCATGTTAATCCTAGAATTTATTTAACTAAGGAAAGAGACTAAAAATTGAAAACTCAGAAAGTAGTTTAACGAATATTCTCTTTACTTCAAGATGTCATAAATGTATTAGGTAGAAAATCAGGCTACAAAGTGAAATATGTTTCGTTCAAAGACAAAGAGAACCTTTGCAACAGTACTCCGTTGAACTATGATGACAATTATGAAGGTTAAAGAAAATAAATTGTAACACATGCATACAGAAAATAAATGACCAATAAACCTATCATTTACACTCTTTCTTAATCTAGTAGCTCAATGGTAGAAATCCAGGTCATAAGGTGAAAGTATTCCACAAAAAATTGAGAGAATCCTTATAACAATACTTTGTAGCTATTGTAGTTTTCTTCAGATTGCAAATGAGTTTTTATCAAAGCACACAAGAAAAAAAATAACTTCTAATTCTTTGGTTTAGCAAATCATTCATACCCTCACTCATCAATAAGCAGGTTGCAAAGGGAATATTGGTCACTATAATCCATTGGGAAAATGAATTTTATGAACCATATAGAAATAAAAAGAAAGAAACAACAACTCAAAAATTTAAACTAAAATGACAATTCTTGAAAGAAATAAAACATGGAATAATTAACACACAAAAACACAAGCAATCTATCTCTTGTACAATTATAAACAATTTAAACATATACTGATGAAAGGCCCCCCTCCTAACTTAGATTATGCACAGCAGAAAAACTCATTTTAAGTAAGAGAACTCAACAACACGTGTATTTAATTAAAACATAGTTTTACATAGCAAATTTCTTCCCCTTGTTTGCTTCAGATCTAAGATATGTATACAAATGTAAGCCAAAAAGATGATCCTAAAATAATTTTTTCTGATCCTAACCATCTCCTAAATATGTTGGATCAAGTTTTGGGTGAGTGATTTCCTCCAAGAAATCGTGAAAAATCGGATTTTGCATATTTTCTGTTGATTTTTCTGAACATAGGGCTCCTTTGACCCACGTTGACGGATGGGGTTTTGACTCTTCTACACACCCAAAAGATAATGAACCATGGAATCAAGACCATGAGAAAACTCCAAGTGTCGATTTCTACTAATTCATTATGCATATATGCCATGCTTGGAGAGATTATGAGAAATAAATATTTATGGTAAAATAATTCAGAAAATTCAAAGTTTAGCATTATTTTGAATGTTAAATAGAAAACAAAACAAAATTAAATAAATACCTCTATCAATCCTTTTATTGGTATATAGTATGAAAAATTTATGTGAAAATGTTGTAAATGGTGGAAAAGTGGAAAAAAGATAAGTAGTAAGGATGGTTTTTAGCTAACAAAACAAGAACCCAACACATATATCATATCCAAAAAATCCAAAAATATTTTCTTTTTTGAGATTTCACTATGAATTTTGACCCCCAAAATACACTTTACATGTGTTGACAAGATTACAGGGACTTTTTTAAGAATATGGTGACTTACACTAAACTTGAAGAATGTGTTCCCAAACTCGCATATAGGGATATGTTTTTCTTTCCATTTTCTTCCTTGCATTATTAACCATTCATTCTTCCAGCACTATGCCTTAGGTTCAAACAAAGTTGGTTGCGACAATCATCACTCCTTTTGCAAGCCTTGACTAGTTTGGTAGTTCCTACCCTTCATGGGTGTTATAGTTAGCACCTGCATTTTCATTCGGTTCCCATGTTGCATTTTTCTGTAGGCCCGAGAGCCCTCCTTTAACCCTATCATAACTTGAAGATTGAGCCTCATTCTTCTCTCTCCATCTATATTCTAGCCATATCCCATGGGGGTTCCCAAACGTTTTTTGTCACTTAATTGTTTCCTATAAATTTGTTGTTCGTGTCATGCTTCCCGTCATTGTGTTGTTGTTTTCCCACATCCCTCTTACCACTATTCAATATCCTTGACCATCCTCTTGTTGCATTATTTGGTCTTCTTTTTGCACCCACCTAACCAGGGAGAGAACAATGGATAAGAGTGGATCTTACTTTCCTATACCACTAGCATTCATTTTTCTTAGGTTGGTTCCATGTGCTTGGAATATAGGAGTATATTTTTAAGTGACTCATTATCTCCTGTTGAGTATACTTTTATCTCTTTTTCGGACTCATAAAAGGACACAAAAAATGAACATATGAAGCATACTTACATCATTCTTTTGTTCTTGTTAAACCATGAAGGAGACCGATCATATTTCATTCTCATTAAACCATGAAGGAGGCAAAAAATCCAAAAAAATAAAAAAAGAGTAGGGGGGGGGGGTTCACCATTGGTCTATTCTCAAAATGGCAGCGTCAGTCAAGTCACCCTTGAACATGGAACTTGTTTGAGTCCTCATCATACAGTTCGGTTTTATATTTCCTAGGATCCATCCTAGTAATATGAGTCAAGGATTCTCCTCTCACTAATTATTCTTCCAATCATTATGGATATTTCTTCGACGCCTCCCATGTTGTTGCATTATATTCATCCAGCTCTTGTGTCTTGCTAACAAGTCACCATTGTGTCGTGCTATATGTTCAAGGGAAGTTTAAGCCTAAGTCAACCATCTGCTATTTTGTTGAATTTTTGAGTTAGCCATCCCTGTGTCAGTTGTACTTCGTGATACTCTTTCTTCACATCATCTTTCAGTGTATGTTTCATGTCAATTGATGGGGGATACATCAAGGCCCTTCTTCAAAGGATCTCTTTCTTTCAACGTCAACACATTATCTAGGAGAGGGGTATAGAAACCAACTAGTACCTTGGAGCTTGCAGTCCTCAATGGCATGCCTCCTCATGATCAATAGTGAGTTTACACCATTGAATCTTGATCGATTGATTCTATGTGTGTTCGAAATAAGATCCTATATTCACACTCACTATATTGTATTAGGTACCTTGGGGTCCATATTCATCATCAATGGGTATCCTTGTGTCTTATTAACGGTATACATCAATGAATGGTAATTGGATGGTTTCTACCATGCTCGAGATCAACTCATCTATTTTCATGTGTAGATTTGCACCATCGGGGTTTGGGGACACACCATTCCTTTACAACATCCCCTCCCAAGTCGCGATGGAGTATATCACTTGTCTATGAGTACTTTGAATACTTCATGGGCACTCTCCTCAGTGCTTGTTGTCTTCTTTATATCTATATGTTGTTTCATAGATCCACATTGTATTTGTTTGTGGCTATGATTATGTTCATGACATAGATCCACATTGTATTTTTTGGTGGTTATGATCAAGTTCATGAAATATATCCACATTATATTGTCTCATGGCTACGGTCTTATTTATGGCATGGATCCACTGTGTACTCTTTCGTGGCCATGATTTAGCATTTCATATCATGTATCCACTGTGTATTATTTCATGGCCATGATCTATCATTTCATATAATGGATCCACAATGTATTGTTTGGCGTCCATGCTCATTCATAGTCTCTCTATGTCTACCTAGGGTATGGTCTATTTTACTCTCATCCTTGGTGTTTGATTGAATGACTCTTTTGACTTTCGCCACTCCTTTTCTCTCTCCTCATTCTTCCTCACATGAAAACTATTTTATTGTAATGTATTTTTGCAATCCATTCCTTTCCTGACCTCACAGATCAGGGGACATTTTTTATAGCCTTAATTTCCACCTTATAGGCCAGAGAGGAATCCATAATAGGATAGAATCAAGAATACATATTTTTCCTAAGGTTTAGCCCATTTTTGGAGATCCTTACTAGACACCTAGTAGACAACAAACGAGGGCTCTCACTGGTCACTAGTGGATCAATAAGAAAGGCATTGTTAAACTTCTAGAATCAGGGAGTTACGAGGTGATAGGTGAGGGATGAGTTGGATATTCATGGAAAAGTCCTAGGAACTCACATCATTCGAGTCTTTATTGGTCTCTATAAGATCTATAAGATCTAACAAGCCTATTCCAAAGAACTATATGACAAAGGCAAGCCTTGGGAAAAAGAAAAGAAGAACTCAAAGCATTGTTATGATGTCCAATTGCATGGGTACTTTTTCCATCTACCACAGCTAGAAGTTAGTGAAGCCTATCTTGACCAAGGAGCTAAAGGAAGAGAAAGGAGCAAGGAGTAAGGAGGTCAAAGGAGAAAGCATCAACAACCAAGGTATGAGTTTGATGTATTACTCTTACACTTATTTATAGATTTGTTGTGGCTGCAACAACTCCCTTTTACTTTTTCTTTTACAAGCGAAAGGAAAGGGCCCCCTACTAAAATTTTGACCATATTTCCTAATCCTCTACTGCTAGAACCTAATGCTATTTCTTTTCCTACCTCGAGGGAGTTGGGGGTATTATCTTGATTCATGATTTTCTTTGATGGGTATTGATCTTTCCTTTCAATTTGTGATTTCAAATGTTTTCATGATGCTTATTGACCTATGATGTTTCATTGACATTCGTGTGATAGAGTTGACATGTCATATTTTGACCGTTTTCTTATTCCTAAGTGCCTGTTGATTTGATGCAACTACATGGTTTGTTCTATTGCATGTCCTAATTGGATAAATAAAACTATGCATCTTTCTATTGGCATGTTTGTGCTTCATGTTTTCATCTTTATGATTTACCATGCATATTCTACTCACGTGTTTGTAACTCTAAGTCTAAATCACATACTTGTTGATCCTTCTTTTGAGTTGAGACTTGGCACATTGTTATAACCCTAATTTTCACCAGACATTCTTACCTAGCATCAGGCCATCTTAAATTCCTTCTTTTCCAAAACATTGTTGAACAACTCTTCTTAAAAACACCTTTTATAAAGGCCCATGCACCCTGCTCCATTACTACACATGTGTACACACTAGCTGACCCAAAACAGCCCGCGTGTACCTACAAAAGCACGAAAAAGTTAAAGTTGTTGACGAAACACACAACTTTGGGTGAGTTAACTAAACCTTTCGGCCATGCATGGATGAGGGTTCCACCAAATACCTAGCTTCTTCTAGCCTAGAAAAGAAGGGTTAGGGGTCCCATTTGGAAGAGGAGAAACATAGTAAAGAAACTATACCTGATTGCGCATTCCCTTTGTCCCAACCTTTAGTCATCCTTGTGCAAAGAGAAATATAGAGAAAATAAGTTGGAGGACAGTTGAAGAGGAGCTTAAGACCAGGTTCATGGAGTAGTGGTCGGCTTTATCATTGTAAGTTGATTTGTTGAAGTTAATAATAAAGAAGTACTTTTCCCGTCCCACCATATGAGGTTTTCATGGTTTATTGCATACATGTTGATTGAATCTCTAACACATTAATCTCTATATCAAATGCATGTGGAGTTCTTTGTTTGTTTTGTGTGAATGAAGATCAGCCTTGGGAGGAGAGATGCAGTCAAAGAGCGATCAAGTGTGAAGAATGATGATATCAGACACCCGAAATAAGGTATGCTCACTTGATCTTCTTAACTACGTATTTGCTTCAGAATAATGGGGATTAGGTCTGGGATGACGGTAGAAAGTAGGAATCTTTAGGTATTTTGTGCATGCATAGTAAAACCCTAAGTGCTAGTCCATAGAGGGATTTCCCACTCACAACAGAATTGGCGACCATACTAGGGAAATCTCTAGGGTTTCTGGGAATATTTTTTGAGTATTTTTAAGAACTAGTTTCATTTTCTGTTTTTAAAGTTTCTGCAAAAGTCTGAGCTAACAGAGATTCTGGTCTTCCATACCAGTTATATTTGTTTCTTTGCTTGACTGTATTTTTTTTCTGAGACCCACAGGAGTACATGTGGCTTGTGTGAGGTCTGAACACACGTACCCATGCCCTACATTCTCACAACCCACGTGTGCATTCTAGCTAAGGAAGTATCAGTTGCATGTATGATTCCAGAAAATTTCTTTTAGAGAGGCAATCATCCTCTTCCCTGTCAGAATTAGTCCTTCTCAGGGGTTTTCTAGAACTCTTTCTAGTCTTTGTTGTTTGCATTCTATAGCTTAGGTTTCACCTCAAATTGGTTTGTTCTATGAAGTTTTCCTTAAATTGTTTTCTTTTTTCTGTTAAAGTAAGTGTCTGAGTCTTCAAGAGATTCTAGTTCTTAGTACCAGTAGTCTCTGCCTGGGATGGCTTGCTTGTCTTTTCATTTGTCTCAAAGTTTCATATATACACGCGGCATGTATAAGGCCATCATGTGTGTACATGCGCTCTAACTCTACACAGCTCGCGTGCACACACTTGCTGTTGAACTGTCAGGAGTGTGCTTGTGGAGAGAATTTTTGTTGAAGGTGAGGTAGTCATCCTTTCCTTTGACAAGAGTTATACCTCTTATTTTTTTGGGTCTCTGTCATAGTGGTTAGTAACTTAGGTTTGATCATAGCAATAGTTTTTTTTTTTTTTCATTTATAATTTTTCCTCAAAATTTTCTTTTATAGGGTTTTTAGACAAGTGTGAGAATCCAATTTTAATTTTCTTGTGTGTGATTTTTAAAGTGACACTTTGCGATCTGCGCTTAGGCTGGAAGTTTTCTTGGTTTTGACTTGTTGATATTTTTCCTTTTTGCTTTGGGATCATTCAAATAAAAAAAAAAACTTTTATTTCTTTGTTTGGTTAAAAAGTGTTGTTTTGCATTAGTAACTAGGGACAAGTCTTTGCTTTCATAAGCTCTTGACGGTTTACTTAGATCATAAGTAGCTTGTAGTCGAGTGATCTTTTGGCACCTAATCGTATCGATTCACCCTTATGAGTGCCAAAAAGTGTCCCATGCAACAATGGACACAAATGTTGTCACTCATTCTGGGAAATTTTCAATTCTCACTACGATTGTCACCACAGGAGAGTTTCCACCTCCTAACCCACCGTCACCGGTTTGAGCCACCATGGTCTTGACCATCTCTACCTTGAAAAGTGGTCCAATCCCATCTATGGCGGCATCCACAACCCCTTTCACACCAAGTGCGATAGGCCCTCCGTTCTCATACGGGATGCCTAGCTCAAGTACAAGTCCTGTACTTTCCTACTCCACTTCATAGACTTTAGGTTTGGGGGTAGGGAGCTATAACGCTCCTCTACAAGGCCACATGGGGGGCACTTCATATACGTCCTATTTTTGGAATTAGTCGATGATTTCTCCTCACATGCAGAATCCATAGGCTGGTCATGGCCATGGTTTTTACCAAAACCTAGGCCAACAGTCAAACTTTTCCTGGCAACCTGGTGCCAGTCAAACTCTAGGTCCCTTTTTCCCAGGTTATCACCAACAACCCAAACTACCTTTCCTGGAAAGCTTGCATTTTCCAGACTTTACAAGCTTATTGAATGACCCTATTTGTCACGATCCACATTGGCCCCCTATGCTGATGAATTTTCCTTCAGACATACCAAAGTTCGAAGCCAAGCCTAACAAAGATCTAGGAGATCATGTAACTACCTTCCATCTTTGGTGCTCATCTAAATCATTGAAAGACAACTCCGTATAGTTGTTATTGTTTCAACGTACTCTTATTGGGAGTGTCGCGAAATGGTACATTGAGATCGACCACTCAAGATACTCTTCCTTCGACAAATTGGCAATGGCTTTCCTAAACCATTTCCAATTACTTGTGAGATACGACGCTGGTACAGAATTGCTGGCCAATTTCACACAAAAAAAAATGGACCATATCTCTGATCACATCTGAGAATGGAGACGTTGAAAGAGTTTAATTAAGGTGCCAGTCCCACCAACATTCTTTCTCAAGTGGTTCCTTAATTCTTTGGTCCCACATTTATCCAAAGACGTCGCAATGTCGGGAGTATTTTCTGAAGAATATGCCATCATGAGAGCTCAACAGCTTGAGCTAATCTATTCTCAGTCCGGTTTATTATACGATATCTTGCCATATGCGCCACGCTCAATACTTGATAAAACCAAACAGAGAGTTGGACCACATGCCGATGGTATTTTTGGTTCAGCACAAACAAAGCCCATTGAGCAACTGACGAACCAATTGTAGCAATTGTCTATACAACACACAACAGCCAGCCAAACTACTGTTTTGGCTGCTCCCCCTACTAAAATGTCAGATGTACACATAGTGAAATCGAAAAATCCAAAGGCCACCCAGTAGCCTGAAGGAAAGAAAAAAAAACAAAAGAAGGGTAAGGGGATAAGAAACCCACTAATAATGCTGGCAGGGGCAACACTGAGAAACGGAAGGCGAGGTATCCATGCAACCTGTGTGTGAAAGACCACCCGACCCACCAATGTCCTTGGCTTGCAAAGGCCCAAAAGTTTGTGACACAGAAACAACCTATTGTGTTAACTAATCCATTTCAGCATGGGAAAAACCTAACCCAAGCATCTACAAGCGCGGAATGGGGCAGTCAAGGACCCTCTCCATCTTCGAACAATCTTGCATCCGCAAATGTGTATATGATAAAGGGTGATGCATTTATATCGACTAGAGCGCATGACTACAGTAAACCAAGAACTTCTGAGAAGGGAAAAGAAGCCAAATTCACATCTCTTCCTCTACAGATTGAGAAGACTTTGGGCGAAGCAATGACGTGCATCCCAAAAGGCGCGTTCAAAAAAGATTCTCACAACCCAAATGGAAGGGCCGCCGAGAACTATTATGTTGTGGAGGATTTGTCTCAAACCCCTTGTGTGATGTTCACTTTGGAGGTCCTCCAAACTGCCCTTCCCAGAGGAAAGCTTTGTTAACTGCTTTAGGATCTACCGAGACTTGTAATCTAGGTACCATCATGCTGGATACAACCGACTTAAAACCTCATCTGCCTTACCATGTAGCATTTCAGATAGTAGTGGCTCACCCCACGAAAAATTTTACTCAAATATTTTCTGCATGGTGGTTTATGAGGGTGCCTCGACATGCGTTATGTCGTTGGCATGTTGGAAGGCCATTGGCCAGCCCATTTTGTCTCCGTCACCTACTCTTCTCATTGCTTTCGATGGTCGTTCGTTCTGACCACATGGTGTCATTCCATGTTTCCCTGTGCAGTTAGGAGGGAAGATCGTGTGCATCGAGGTAGAAGTAGTCGACGCGTCCCTCGACTACAATCTCTTGTTAGGAAAGAGTTGAACTTATGCCATGCAAGCAGTGGTTGCTACAGTTTTCCAAGTCTTGTTCTTTCCACATGAGGACCAGATTGTGACCATTGATCAATTTTCTTTCTCCAGACCTGACCCTTCATTGGGGGTGTCCGCGGTCCCGATGATTGATAATCCTCAACCAGGCATAGTCAACGTAGGGGTTGGTTTGTGCCCATATTTGATGGGTACCTTTGATTACCCGCCCCCTCAAGGTGATATCAAGTTCATATCCGACCACCATAAGGTTGAGATTTTCCAAGTTTCATCGTTTCACACGACTTAATTCAACGATCTGTGGATACTTACTTCCCCATCTGCCACGATGGATGGGACAGGGCACCCAGGCATGTCCATGCCCTTTTTCGCAGCTAAAGTAGCGTACTCTTTAGTCCAACAATCTTCAACCAACACAGATCCAACTTCTGCACAAGAGTTAGATCTGCTTCTATAGCCTATTTGGGCTCAAGGTTCTCTCGCTGACACCGATTCGTTAGACTTAGTCTTTCCATCTAACATAGCAGTAATTGAAGCAATGACTAGTCTGGACAAACCCTGGGATGATCTTCATCACAGATCATACTTCCTCCCAGAGTTAAGAAGAATTGAAGTCGGAGAAATCACCTTGACTATGAATGGAGATAGGTCTTGTCCTATTAATCCCTTAGCTACACACGAGGTCTATGTTGAGGGTAATATGGAAACCATCGCTGAAACCATACCGATCAATATCTCCTGAACCCCTGGTGTCATGGAGAATGTTTTCATCGGAGCTGACTGCTCCCTCAGAGAGATTCAAATCTACATATATCTATTTAAAGAATTCCGCGACTTTTTTTCCTGGTCTTACGAGGAAATGCTAGGCATCAGTCCAAAAATAGTCAAACATGAAATCACAACTTATCCAGATGCCAAGCCTGTTCAACAGAATCTTCGTCCAGTTAATCCCAGGAAAGCAGCAACCATTAAGGTTGAAGTTGAGAAACTGCTAAAAGCTGGTTTTATCTATCCTATCCATTTGATCCAATGGATGTCAAATCCTGTGCTGGTCAATAAAAAACAAGGCACGATTCATGTATGTACAAACTTCCCTGATTTGAACAAGGCCTGTCCAAAAGATAATTTTCCCACACCATTCATCAACCAGATAATTGATGAATGTGTGGGTTGAAGGCCTTCTCTTTCATGGACATTTTTTCGAGATATAATCAAATACAAATCAAACCCAAAGACCAGCACAAAACGACATTCATTTGTCCATGGGGTACATTCACGTATCGTAAGATGCCCTTTGGTCTCAAAAATGCTGGAGTGACCTTTCAGCGGGCCATGTCTTTTTCTTTCCACGACCTGAAGCATATAGTCGAGGCCTATTTAGATGATTTAGCATCTCGATCTCACAAGAGAATGGATCATCCCACACACCTCCAACTTATCTTTGAGCATTGTCGCTACTTCCGAATTCGCTTGAATCCAAACAAGTGTTGTTTTTGGGTAACATCAGGACGTTTGTTAGGTTTCATAGTGTCAACAACAAGGATCATGGTTGATCCTCTCAAGGTTGAGGCAATAATTTAGTTGTCTCCCCCATGCACAATCCTTCAACTTCAGAGTCTACAGGGCAAGGTGAATTTTTTAAGACGTTTCATCACCAACTATGCCGAGATCACAAATGGATTTATGTGCTTACTAAAGAAAGACGTTCCTTTTCATTGGAATGATGCCGCTCAATGCTCTTTCGACACGTTGAAACATTCCCTCACGACTGCCCCTCTGCTTCGGCCACCTAACTATAACAAAGATTTCTTATTATACCTGGCTGCAACAGAGTCAATCATCGGCATGGTCTTAGTTCAGGAAGATGACTTTTTCTTAGAATATGTGATTTATTACCTGAGCTAAGGCCTCGTAGGACCAGAACTAAATTATTCTCATATCAAAAAAATTGTGTTGGCAACAGTCCATGTTGTTCAACGGTTTCATCATTATGTTTTGTTTCGCAAGACCATTGTCATTGTTGTCGTGAATCCATTCTAGTACATGTTGACATGACGGGTAATAGGCAGAAAGATCAGTAGATGGATAGTCGTCCTCTAAGAGTTTGACTTAGATTTTGTTTCAGTGAAATCCAAAAAGTCATTGGTCTTCACAGAACTTATTTCGGAACTTCCGGTTGAGTCAGGTGATGTTGTGCCTGAAGAGTCGCCTATCAGAGGAGATATGTTTTTGATCACATATTCGGATCCCTAGTATGGAGATATACTTATCTATCTCCAGACTTTGAAGTGCCCCACCTTTTCTTCTCGTGATGAGCGTCGACGTATACGCCATCAGGCTAAGAATTATCTCATACTTGATGATATGTTGTACCGAAGAGGTGTAGACTGCATCATGCGCTGATGTACCACTCACGAAGAAGCAATTATCGTGCTTAACGATTTCCATACTGGAGCGTGTGGTGGTCATTTGTCTGGGTTGGAAACAACCCAAAATATTTTACGAGCAGGTTACTTCTAGCCGACACTAATCAAAGATTGTATCGAATCGGTCAATAAGTGCCACCCGTGCCAGATTGTATCGAAGATGAGGGCACATCCCGCTCCCATGTTTCCTGTCATCACAGTTGGTCTCTTCACCAAGTGGGGGATTGATTACACTACATGAAACCCTCCTTCAGCAAGGGGTTACCGTTATATCATTGTAGCCGTAGACTACTTCACGAAGTGGGTCGAATCTATGCCAACGTTTAAAGATGATGGAGAGACGGTGGCTCTCTTTTTATTCAACCAGATAATAGTAAGGTTCGGCATCCCGAGGGAGATTTTCACTGACCATGGAAGTCATTTTTAGAACTAGATGATGACCAAGTTAACATCAAATCTTAGGTTGCGACAAGAACATTTTTCACCCTACTACCCCCAAGAAAATGGTCAGGTGGAAGATGTAAATAAAGCTCTTAAGACCATTCTATAGAGAATGATCAACTCAGCCAAGTCAAATTGGCATTTGATGTTATACTTGACATTATGGGCTTACCGAACGTCTGTTAAGACTGCAAGTGGTTTCTCACATTTTCAACTCATTTATGGGCTGGAAGCAGTCTTACCTATCGAATGTTAGATCTCGTCCCTAAAGTTGGCAGTACAATTATTTCCAGACACTTCTCCACTTGAAGAGTGGTTATTATACCTTGAGCAACTCAATGAGCAGCGTCATGATGCGGCCCTAGCCAACGAGGCTCACAAACATAAATTCAAGTGTCAGTATGATCGGTCCATTCATCCTCGGATTTTCTCTGAAGGCGACCTTGTCTTGGTCTATGACCAAGATAAGGACCCCCTGGGGGCAGGAAAATTCAAACCCATGTGGTTCTGAACTTTCATCATAAAAGAGGTTCTAAAAAAGGGCGCTTATTGTCTGGTTGACTTTGAATGGAATGCTTTGGCAGAGCCTAGAAATGGGCTCTACCTCAAGAGGTATTATTCATAGGCAGGTCACCATGGGTAACTTTTTGTAACATATGTATAGTCTTTGTACTATTAATTTCTAGTTTCTTTTAGTATTATGGATGTGTCTTTTTTGATGTTATCTTTCGTCACTGTGGTGTTGGTTGTGGAGCCTGATTATCTTCCTGATTTATAGGTCTTTTACTTTCAGCCGTGTTTATACCCCATGAAGTATTTACACCCCAGACGTATGTACACTCTTCCACGTGGGGGAGTGCAGAGGGGGGGTACCCCCTCTGCGGGGTCTAGGGGGCCTATCCTCCTGGCTAGGAGGTCTGGGGGCAAGCGGGCCCCCAGCAGGGGTTCAAGGGAGAAGCCCCCGAAGCAAAAATTACCTTGTAAAAGTATATTGTAATTTCATTATAAATCTGGACCGTTCATTATAAGGTCGCAGATCTAACGGTAGAGATTATGTTAGGGTTTTTTTCCCTAGAAGGCAACCCTCTTTTATGAGGGAAATGTATCGCGGCTATGGATTGATGGTGAATATTGTATTCTGAGAGAGGAGGTTGTGTGAGAAAGAAGAGGAATTTATTGCTGTAGGTTGTATCCCTTCATTTTGCTGGATAATAATAAAGGAAGGACCTGGCAATTTCTCTGGTGGATGTAGCCCACACTAGGTGAACCACGTAGATTTGTGTCTCTCTTGTATTGTTTGTCTTCTGTGTTTTGTTTCTGCATTTGTTTTATTTTATTGCTCCACGGTCCTGTTTTTCTAACAACTGGTATCAGAGCGTAAGGTAACTCATAGGAAAAGAGGGTTCCTAGTTCAAGTGGGAGCAATGTCGGAAGATGAAAAGTTTAGGGTCGAGAAATTTAATGGCCAAAACTACCAGTTATGGAAGATGTAGATGGAAGACTATTTATATAAGAAGGATCTATTCCTACCATTGAGCAGAGTAGCAAAGAAGTCGGCGGCCATGAAGGACGAAGAATGGGAGATTCTTGATAGAAAGGCTCTAGGAACGATACGGCTGAGCCTAGCAGTGTCGGTGGCTTTCAATATTTCGAAAGAAAAGACAACGAAGGGTTTGATGGATGCATTGGCCAAATTATATGAAAAACCCTCCGCGTCAAATAAGGTATTTATAATGAAGAGATTATCTAATATGAAGATGTCAGAAGGTGGGTCTGTTGCAGATCATTTAAATGAATTTAATACGGTTACTAATCAACTAAGTTCTGTAAAAGTGGACTTTGATGA
>JZKD02S1671204.1:264372-358796 GCA_000966675.3 Picea glauca | reverse complement strand
ATCTTCCATCCTAAGATGATACAACTTCTTTCGAAGAAACAACTTGTTTACCAGGGACTTTGCTTGATACAAATTCCCTAACTTATCCCATAGTTCCTTGGCTGTAGATTCTCCCAAAACATTCAACAACACCGAATCTGCCAGGCAGAGTCGAATAGTACTCCTTACTCTTCTATCTAACTTTTCCCAATCTTCCTTCGACATACCAGTAGTTGGTGTACTAGTAGTTTGTGTACTAGTAGGTTGTGTACCAGTAGCATGTGTGCTAATAGACGATGTACCAGTAGGCTGTGTACCAGGATCCACAACGATCCATTGTTCTTTGTCTACAAGAAGGTCCTCCAGCTTGAGCTTCCATAGCTCAAAGTTTTTACCGTTGAACTTCTCTATCTCAATTCTAGATGAGCTCACCATTTCTCTTTCTTTACTCGAATCTCCACTGCAAAAGCTCCCACTAACCCAGGTTTATCACAGACCCAAGATAAATTTGATCTATCAAGACTGAGCCAAACCCTCAACAACAAAAGCGTCCCTATGAAGCCAAAAACGAGCTCTGATACCACATGTAAGTTTTAAACCTGCGAAGTAAAGCAATGCATATAGATTCTTAAGCAAGACAAAAATTAATAAATGTCTCATACACAGAGTTCACAGAGATTTTATACCAGAAACCTTCAACCGGGAAAACCTTTCTTATATTCATTATATCGAATTTCACCATTCACCATGCAATATATACAATGTTTTTAGGTATTCCGTAGATACCAAAACCCTAATCCCTTAATCCAGGATTAATTTACAAATCCACTAAAAATAGCAAAAACCGCCCAAAAAATAATTTGGGGGCACTACCACCCGTTGCCGAACGTTGCGCGTAACTAGGGGGGGCATACTTGCCCCCCCTTGGGACCCCCCTAGGAAATCACCCAACGCACACGACAGAGCATTAGTGAGAGGGATCGTCAGACGCAGTTGTCGTATCTGACGCGCCCACACACACACATGCAAAGAATATAACACATACCCAACACATGTCATATAGGTCATTATTATATTCATACAATATGTTGTTCAATGCCTAAGTCTCCACAAAATATTCACACAATATGTTGTTCAATGCCTAAGTCTCCACAAAAGATCAAACATGCCATATTATATAATCTTTTATTGAATAAAAACAATAATGTTACATTTTAAAAATTGATATGGTATTATAAAATGTTATTTATATTAATGCCCCTCTTTTGTCCACCTTTAGAATCATGATGCCCTGATTGCTTCTCAAGTTCTTGAGGGCCTTGTGCTCTTTATTATTTATATTTCTCTTTAGTGACTTCACCCTTGGAAGAATCAATGCAAGAGTCATGTTTAACCAACCACTTGCTTCTACTCTTCTAACAACATTTCAATACTATGCTTCAAAAATGTTTTAAGCTAATATGGTTTTGGGTTGTATCCCAAACCACAATCATTTTCTTAATATACTTAATTCCTTCTCATTTAAATCATAAATCATGGTTGGATAGATTTACAACATTCTTTACTTAATTCCTCCTCATCTAAATCATGGTTCTCATCTAAATCATGGTTGGATAGATTTATAAGGTCATTGTATAAAACTTCATTTCTCTTTATTAGCTTATTGAATTTTCCATCTTACCTATTTCTTCTTATACGTCTCTCTTTATCTTACCTATTTCTTCATATAGGCCGCATTAGCATACTCCACTAATAAAGGTTGATATGGATTGTTGCACTAATTTTAAATACAATCCAAGTGCCCATGCAATCCAACAACTCTACATGATAGTTTGTCAAATGCCAATCATTTTTACAACAATAGATAGGGAGAATGTTACCATCTCTGCATCTTAGCATCTTAATATAATAAATGAAGTCAAAAGAAACATGTTAATCCAAAGTTGTAATGTGATCATAAAGCGATCACGTCCCTTTGTATTCCCAATCATGTTGCATGTAAAGAAACCACGAGGAGAACTCAATATCAGCAGTAGTGGCTTCGAAGCACCAAAATTTTGATTACTATTACATTTATTTATTTAATTTTATTTCTTAGTTTGCATTAGCGCCGAGGGTTGTTCGTTTAGGCGTCATGGTATCAAAACCGTAACACACTCTAGATTAATAATCAATCAACTATAAGAAAACAAGAAAGCAAAAACAATATTCATTAAACAGTCCCGCCCTGGGTTGCTCGTTCAGATGTCCTGGTATCAAAACCTTAACACATTCTAGATTAAAAATCAATCGACTATAAGAAAACAAGAAAGAAAAAATACTACTCATTAAAGAAATGGACCAGAAATAATGAACACTTGTTACAGTTGGTCAAATCGCTGATGGGAACGCCAGCGTTTAGGCCCAATGTTTACGTCCCAGAGATTGGGTATTTTGTCGCAATCGTAAGAGTAGGAACGGGTGGCAGATTTGATGCACCTACATACAACTTGCATGTCCAAGAGTTTACGTGCAAGTAAAAGCTAAAGCGCACCTAAAAACTTACCATTCAACCAGGTGTATACCTAAAATCGTAATATATTACAAATGCCCTGCCATATTACAAATGTCAATACGACTAGCACAGCCACAAGTCACTTGTGGCTGGTGAACGTCGAAATAACGGAGCACTGGGCATTAAATAACCGCAGAACTCTGTGTATTAAATAACCGTACTACGTGGTAAGAGTTCCAAGCAAGAAAATCTCGCCCATTAAATAATAGTTGGAGTGAAAATCGTGGCTGGTAAACTTGGGCTCTTTAGAAAATGAAACGTTAATCACTCAGAGGTGGCAATCAGCTAGCCATCATAGTAAATTTTAAATATGATTAAGTAAAAGTAAAAAAATAAACATGTAAACGGATGTCTTTATAATAGTGAGGAAGTTAGTGGTTGAAATCACAACCATTGATTTATTGCTACGACTAAGAATATTCCAACAATATTTAATCTTGTCCATACAAAACTGATTAAGTACTAAAAACATTTTAAATGTGCCCATTGTCAATAGGTGTACGCCTTTCCGCATAAATATAACATGTTTGCCAATTGATGAGATAAACAGGGTTTACAAAAATCTCCTTCTTGTGAGATCTATTTCTTATGCCATAACCATATCCCCAACAACGACTGAAATGATAGATCTGCTCCTTTTATCGGTAGGGGCTTCGATGTAGTCTTCCTGATCGATGCGATGGATGTACTTGTATTCCTTAAGCTGTATAGAGTAGCCAACCTTCCCTGCCTTATCAGCTGTAGAGTCTGCCATGGTAGGAGGAGGAGGAGGAAGTGACAACAACAATAGTAGCAGCAGCTGAAGAGCAAGCCAAAAGCATCCATAGTTGGATATGCTCTCTGGATCGTCATACATATATCAATTAAGACGACAGTGACTTGTCCCGGGTATGAGAAGCTCCTATTTCATGGTCATTCTGGTCATCTGCAACTTATTTGTTTTTTTCTTTATACACCTTGTTTTTTCCTTTATACACCAGATTTGGGAGAAACACTGATTCGGAAATATTAGAAAAATCGGGCCAAATGCTCATCAAAAGGATTTCTCATTGTGCAATCAGTATTTTCAATTGTTCTAGTCTTCCTCTTTCACGTCATTCTGTACAGACTTTGGAGAGGGAACATGCTCTACAACTTTCATCTCAACACTTCAAACAATCATATCTTGAGCTATAGGAAAGGAAATCAAGCCAGAGATAGCTCAACGGAAATATGGGATAGAGAAGAAGAAGAAAAAAATATATTATTCAACAGGAAAAATCTAGAAATAGCTAGAAAATTCTGAGGAACAAAAGATAACGCCAATGGACAAAGTCAATGATTGTTTTTGAATGAATATCATTTGCAAACTTCCCGAGGGAGAAAATGATCACTAATGAATGAGTTCAACTTCTCTTTGTAACGCTCACATGTTCATTTTTGAAATGTGAGAAAAGAAATAGAAAATGAACAATCATGAGAAAGGGGGGGTCTCTCTCTTGTCTTATAAAATAGAGCTCATAGCATAGATATTGGACTTTTTCCCTTTGTAACAAAAGATGGTCCTATTATTTCTAAGTAATGAAGAGAATAAGACATTTTGAAGCCATGAATGTTTTGCAAGTCCGTGTGGGACTATTCTACACTTGTATTTGTGGTTTACGTTTTCTGGGTATTGATTATGTGAACTATTTTTGTACTTAGTATTTGGAATCCTTATGCTGTTGTGATTTCTTATGAGTACATGAGTGATTTTACAGTTTTCCTCTTCAACTATTTGAGACGATTTCTGTAATATTATTGTGCTAACATGTCTGGGATGTCATGAACTATTTCTACTGTCTAGATATTATCTTTCACTCTACTCATTCTATTAGTTTTTCTCCTTGGATAGATTAGAATTAGTTATATTAGATTAGTTATCCTTTAGTTTTATTAGACTTAGGATTAATTAGAACCCTTTGGGGGGCAGTTTGTTGGCTTTCCCCTTTTATTTATTTTAATTCTATGAGGCAACGAGGCCCATAAACCCGCACGAAATGCTACACCAAATGAGGGTAGGTCTGATTGGGACCTGCCATCGGGATTTCTCCCTCATCTGCTTAACATGATATTCAGACATGTCAACATAAATGGTGCTAGAAGGAGGGCCAAATGACAAGCTGAGCTTGTGGATTCATTTTTATTAATTGTTTTTATTTAGTAATAGCCCAATCCCATATCCCTTTATGGAGGTGTTTTTCGATTATTGTACCTCCCAAACCTCCTAGAAATATTTCACATTTCTTTTCACAACTTAGATTTGATGGCAAGAGTGAAATCTATGCATATGAACATGCTTTACATTTCTGGAAATTTTTGTTTTTCTCACAATATTACTGATGGAAATACCATTTTGCAGGATGTTCACTCTCACTTTTGCAGATCGGGTTAAGAGCTAGTGCAAGACTTTGTCGTCCGCTTCTATTCACACATGGGAACAATTTGTGAGTGAATTTTTGCATGATTTTGAGAATTATTATTATGATCATTTGTGTGCAGAGATATCAATGCTTAAGAAGAATGAAGATGAATACATTGAAGATTTTGTTATTAGATTTACTCATATTTGTTGTATATTTCCTTTGGATGATAGCCCCTCTAATAATGATTTTATTTCCTTTTAAGTTTCTCTTGCCATTGAAACATATGAACCACTAAATCAAGAATCTAAATCATTTTTTAATGTTCCTTTACATGTTGATTTGGATTTAAATATAAATGTTGAAAATGTTAATAGTTTAGACGGACTTCTTCTGTCTGGATCTTGATTTACTATAGGGGTTATAGATTAGATAGAGAATTATTTTCCGGAAGAAATATATGTATCCTCTCATCACTCCATTCCCACTTTTTTTTTTTGTGACGAAAAATGGACCTCTTGTATTGTAAATTAAAGTTCACATTTTTCTGTAGCTGCCCAAGAGGAGGATTTTCCTGTTGATAATGGGGCACTTCGGGTCACACTGATGGTTATGTCGGGCTCTCATTATCCTATATCTTCTTTCCCATCACAAGAAATGGAGGAGGGAGCTATGGAGTAAAATTGGAAAGGTGATAATTTTCTTAATAAATAAAATGTAGACACTCTTAAAATTAACTCTTCCTCACACATGGATTTTTGAAATTAATTTATGTTGATTTGGATTGTCCCGCTGTTTCAAATTCTCCTAGTTCAAGTGACATAAAGAAATAATGTTTTCCTATTGTTGATGGATCATTTATTAATACTTCTTGTTATGATAATTCTTTTCATTTCCTCCCCTCTTCTAACTATGAATATGCTTTGGAAGATATTTTAGATCCTCATGTTGTGCAGGATCAAGACAACCACATTGATAGTTTCACTTTAGTAAAATAAATCAACATACAAGACATGCCTATTTTATCACAACAATATACCCTTTTCTTGGATGAGGAAAACCATCTTAAGGAAGAATGAGTTGGTTTTCAAACCATTCCTAGTATGCATACCATCGATTCACAATCATCCAATGATGTTTCTAAACAGGAGGAATTACCATTCAAGGAGTCACTTTCTGCAAATTTTTCTTGTTCTAGAGAAGATTTATGTCTCTTAATTCTTCCAATTATTTTCATTTGAATCCTGATCTCTTTAATAGTTTGAATTTGTAGAAAGCTACCCAACATCCGACTCAAATAGACTCAATCGGGATGACCCCTTTTGAAGTACTTGATGGTGGTGATAGGCATATGGAAGATAGAGAGGATAATGCCTCTTCCCATGAACTTATTAATTCTATGCCTTATCGGTCTGTATCACGGGATAAAAGGAATGTTGTAGTAGATGTATATCAGGCCATGCCTTCTTTTTCTTCATCTTCATTTTTTATCAATGGTGAATCTTCCTGTTCAAGTATCCCTTTACTGGATATTATTGATACTAGTGTATCTCACAATTGTCTTGAAATTACCTCTCATACCATGTTGGATGCTAATCTATGTAGATCATTTATTTCCACTAATTTGTCTCAAGTTGATGGTTACTTGAAGTGTGATTCTAGGGAGGCTTGCCAAGATAATGAGGCACTTCGGTCTATGCCGATGGTTATGTCAAGTCCTTATTCTTTTGGATTTTCTTGAGGTATAAAAAACTTTATTAGCATGAATATTCTCTCACCTAACACACTTCACATGAATTCTATGCATGGTCCTCATCCGATATGCTACTTTCCATTGAGCTCCCTCCATCGATTCTATGATATTCATAGTAGATTTTATGATAGAATTGAAGCATGGTTGAAGATATATTACTTGGATAGATTTACCATGAATTATCACAATGACATTTTTAATATAGTGGATAGAGTTTATCATGAGTTAATTTTTTCTACTTTTAGTCGATTCTTATTTCAAGCTCTGTCATTAATATTTTGTCTTGAACATATGTATACATGTTTTGAGATTACTTGAATGGCTACATTGGCATTATGACATTACATAATTCATTTTTCATCCATTGTAGCATAGAGTAGGAGTAGGGTAGAATATACTAGTATCTTTCCTTTGCATAGTTTTGTTTTTCTTTCTAGTTTTTAATTACTTTTTTGTTTGCATTCTTTTTTCATTACTATTGGTTGAATAATAAATGAATTTCTTAGAAGGGGTGGAAAGAAATAGAAATATTGCACACTAATTTTCATTTGATTGGATTTTTTTCAATTTAATCTTGATATGGGGAAAATTTACTTCATCCTCAATTTTTTCTATGTGTTGGGTAATTTTCAGATCACCAATTTCATACATGATCACCATGTCTAATATTGTCCAAATATGTTTTCATCCTACAAGTGGAATATTTTAAAATGAAGATACTATTTAGTTCCTCTTGGGATGAAAATGAGCACTCAAATATATTCAATCATCATATGAATATGATTCTAACCAAAAAAAAAATCTTGATGTAATTTATTATGAGTTTTGGGCTTGTTGTCCAACACATAGTAAATTGAAAATTTGAGTGTCTAATATCTACCCATCTAAAATTCAAATGACTCCAAATCCTTGTAATCCCCTTAGATGATTATTTTTCCTTGGGTTTGGGGTTGTCCAAATCATTTCTTTCATATTCACTCTTTTCTAAGATTACTTTCATCCAACATGAATTTTCTGCATAGAAAGCTTAACTGATTTTTATTTTGTTAGCACTTTTAGTTTTGATTTTTGGGCAGTGGATGCACATGTGTTATGCTCTGTTCAGTTAGTTTTCAAGGAAGATTTTCATCTATTATCTTACAACTCTCTTCACCCAAGTTCCCTCTCATACACAACAACAAGATATATTCATTTACACTGTCTAGATGCATTTTTTTATGATTATGGACATCATGGATATTTAAATGTATTTGCTGATACCTTTTTCATAAATTACTTGGGAACCAATATTTCTATTCCCCAACTAACTTATTGATCAAAGAATCATTCTAGCATTGTCGATCTAATGGATTTTCAGACCTGATATTTTCTTGAACAATATAATTTCATCGTTTGGGTTTGTTGATTTTGGGTCATTCATTATGGTTACATTCTTGAGCAATTTGATTTTTATCATGGTTGAGAACTACACACTTATCTCATGTTGGATCCATTCAAATGCTTGAGAGTTGCAATTATCTTAATGGAATATGTCAATGCAACTTCTAATATTTCAATTTTGAATCTTCATCATTCATTTTTATTTTAGCCATGATAGTAAGTTTCAAGATGTGAATATCTTGAGGGTTGTAACTCATTAATATATTGATCCCTAGACTCTTCAACACTCTTTGAACTCAAAATCATTTTATTCATAAGTAGAAAAATATAAACATGTTTGGGCCATGCTAGTACATCTTCTATTTTGATTCCTCTTACTCATGAGCTTGTTGATTTTTTTTATTTTTTTTCCGGACTATATGTCTCATTATTTTTAACGGAAAACCATTTAGTGAAGAGACAAGATACACACTTTTATTTTTCATTTCATCATCTCTTCATATCCTATCTCATATATAAGCTCGAGGAAGTGGAATTTATGGGTTCTCTACTTGGAAAACTCTTGAGAGCTCAAGGCTATCGGTTTCATGGAATTTCCCATCATGCAAATCTTATCATCTATTAGAAATTTGATCTTACTCACTTTATTCAATTTCAATTTCTAATTATATTTTTCATTTGTGTTGGGGAAGTCAATCCCTTTAGACTGTAACCTGAGGTCATCAACTTTCCAAATTATCTTAATTGTTATCTTTTCCATGATGTTTTCCTCTTTCCTTTCACAAGGATGAAGATGATCATCAACGTTTCACATCATTGTCGTCAATAATTAGAGGAAACACATTCCTTGGGGTGCAATGTTGATAAGTTTTCAGTCAAATTTTTTATGACTAATGTTTGTTGGTGGATTGGTATCTTTAGAAGATAAATGTAATTGAAGTCTTATGGTCCTTTTTGTTTAATTTGATTGAGTTTGATTTCGGGAACAAGACATTGTCTCCAAAGATCCAAAACTCACAACAACCATGCCGCTACAATCTTTTGGTGAATTTTTTTTTTAGGGAAAGCACATGGTGCTTATCTCTCAGGAAGAAAGATGTGATATTTTATTGAATGGAAAACTAATGAATGCTTGATGACTGCACTGGCCTTTACAAAAAAAAATTATGACAACCAACTTAGTCTAAGTTTACGTTAGCTTAGTTTGCTTTTATAAGGATTAGTTTTAATCTAGATCTTTATCTTCGTTTTTAATCTAATTTCATTTTAATAAGTTAGTCATTTAAAAGGAGGATTTCTTCCCAAACTATCTAAGAGATGATCACACCATTCTCTTTTGTATGCAAGATGGGAAAATGGCTTGTGCAATCAACATCTTTGAATCTTTTCTCTTGAAATGAAATCAACTTATAGAAGTGTTAATATAACTTGGTTTCTTAAGATTCCTTTGCGTCATTTTTTAATTGATAAATAAAGATTGTCACCAACTCAATAGCTAATCACAAATATATTCTCATTAATTTATTCTCATATTTTTTTTTAAACTAATCATCATTTGGTGTCGTTTTAATGACTATTTTGATAACCTCCATAGTTGTAATATCTACTTGCATTATCAAAATGAATCTTTGGTATTAATGATTATATTTTATGGTAAAAAGAATGTTGATATTATGGTAGTTGTGGGAGGTATTAACCTCTACGTGTAACCTTTGACGAGACTATAATATTTTAGGAAGCAAGAGAAACCCTAAACAGATGTGTGAGAACCCTAGAAGACATGTCAACTCAACAAAATATATAATATTAAGGTATTATACTCCAGGAAGACAAGTCGTATCCAAAGGAAAAAGATAAACACAAAATATGATTACCAGAAATTCAGGTTAGCCCAACCAGAAAAAGTCACTGGACAGATTAGTATAAATAGAGGACATCTTGGCTCATTTGTCAACTCTCTCTTACCCACAAAACCAGAAACAAATTGCAATTTTGGAGAAGGAGTGAAATTGCGGCTACTGCAACTGGGATTTTTGGTCTTTGGTTATGGTTTGGACTTTCTTCCTTGGTTATGGTTTTGATTCTTTGTTTGGTACGCTATCTTTGGAGAGAAGTACACTACTTTGTGTGTCTATTGGTTCTAGGGTTTGCTTCCGAAATTATTCTGTCTCTCAAGGTTAAGGTTCTCGGGGGTGGCCTTTGTACATATGGTTGGGTGACAATATTGCTATATTGTCTATGGAAAAATGAGCACATCCATTCATTTATAATAGGATATGGGCCCACATTATCTTCAGACAATCTAGCCATTGGAAGATAGATTGGGAAGTTATTTGTTAAGCTTGTTATGACACCAATTACAGCTACAACCAGGTTTTCTGATTATGCAGCTGCAACAAACCCTAACCCTTGTGTTCAGGCACTTATGATGAAGCATTTGATCTAATTCCTTGAGAGCCTAGTGCACCCTATCCTAGCATACCTCTTGGTACTCTCCTCTAGCAAAAACACCAGGTTTGAATCTTTGGTCAAAGTCAAAGGTTGACTTCTGGTCAAATTGATATTGTAGTCAAAGTTGAAATTTTAGAGTTTCTAGCGTGTTCTAATCATTGAATCTTGCGATTGAGTTTCTAATCTCTTCTTGTCAAGATGGTATATAGTATCATATTTGAAGACAAGTTGGACGATGCTACAAGATTTCAAAGGTATGCACTTGTATATGCTATCCAAGTAATATCATCTAGAAAAACTTGAATGTGTTTGCAGGGAAAGTACTAGAGACCTTTTCCAAGCTGTAATCTTGGATTTAGTGCATTCAAGAGAACAAACACGCCCTCCATAGCAGTTGAGGCTTCAGGTTCTAGGTACCCTTGTGAAATTTGTTTGATGAACAATCCTTGTAGAAGCTATTGTAGAAGAATTTTATAAGGATGACACAACTACCAGATGAGCAACAATCAGAATAGATAAAAATAAAATTAAAGAGACTCAGAGGAGTCAGAATCGAAGGAAGTCAGAAATCAAAAGGAAACCAGAACAAGCTTGTGAAACTTTGTAGAAAGCAAAGAGAGATGTAGCATAAGGAGGCATGGACTCTCTCAGATGGAGGGAGATGATCATAAAATCCCAAAAGAAGAGCATGCATATTTCTCATTCATGCATGAAGTTTGGGTTAGGAGGGAGATAATCCCCAATGATATGATCCATTGAAGAATAATCTGTAAAGACTATGAAGTATCCATCCATGTTCTTCATTGGAAGTAGAAACCATGATAAGTAGCACGTGTTCAGTTTAACTCTAGAAGAAGTCTTGTTTGAAAAGAAGCCTTGAATATCCTTGGTTGTCCATCTATATTTATGTTTCTATAGCAGAAGGTTGGAGCCTTCAGGAAGACAGGAATGACTAATCTATAGAATATTCCATGGACTCCAACATTGAAGAGAAACATGAGGAAGAACATGAATATTCCAAGAAAGAAAGAAAATTCAGAACAACCAATTGAACCCATTTGAACCCACTAGAAGCAGTCAAGTAGAAGGAATGGAAGGAAGTTGTGATGAAGAAGGAATGTGATAAATTGTGAAAAATACTTAAGCATTGATAGATACAAGGCGAGACTCAAATCTAGAAGGTTCTCACAATAGGAGGGAGAAGACTACGATGACAACTTGTTCTAGTAACCAGATACACCTCTACCTGAGCCATTATATCTCCTGTAATATCCATGGGTTGGAGTTTACATCGGATGAATTTAAAGATTGTTCTTCTCAATAGAGTAATGGAAGAAGAAGCGTATGCAGAGAAACCTCAAGGTCTTGAGGTATACTAGAAAGACACCCTTGTATGTGGATGGAAGAATACCTTGTATGGAATCAAGAAAACTTGCTGCAGAGCCTCTCATGTACAACAGAAGCGTGGTGAAAACTTCCAATGACAGAGGAATTATATTGAAATGGTTCTTCAGAAGTCCGGGATGATGGATTGCAAATCCATGGAAAAATCCCATGATGATAGATTTGAAGAAGATGGGAGACTCTAATCACATAGACCCGTCTCTGTATCAAAAATCGATTGGCTTGTTAATGTATTTGGAGAATACTCAGTCAGATATTTGTTTTGTGGGATGTTTAAGTTATGATATACAACTTCATGGATTTATCGATTCAGATTGGGCAGGGAGTGTAGATGACAGAAGAAGTGCTACTTGGATATGTTTCATTTTGATCTTTTTAATGATGTCATGGGCTAGTAGGAAACAAATGTATGTTGCACTCAACACTACATAAGGAGAGCATATTGCAGCTTGTGATTATTGTACGGAAGTAGTGTGGCTCCATAAGTTGGTTTATGGACTATCTGATCAGGTGTTGAATTCGACCGTGATATATTGTAATGATCAGAGCTATATGAAGCTTTCAGAGACCCATTGTTCCATGACAAGTCGAACCACATTGATATCAAGAATTACATTCTCCGTGATAAAGTCTAGAGAGGAGAAGTGGTTCTCAAGTATATCTCCACAGATGAGCAAATAGTAGATATTTTGGTTAAGCCTCTATCCAAGATAATAAGTTTGTGTACTTAAGGGGTAAGCTGGGGCTCGTGAAGATGACTTCCTTATTGAAAAAGGAAGTGACCACTCCCATCTTGGGAGGGAGAAATGATATGTTATTGATTTATGGATAGTAATTTTCCAGTTTAGAAAATGGTCTAGGTTAGGCAGTTCCTTTCCAGTCTTGAAAGTGGTTCGATATTTCTGACGGATAGTCATTTTCCAGTTCAAAAAATGGTCAGATAAGACAGTCATTTTTGTAATGAAAATGGTCTGATAGATTGTTGATGTACCATAGACAACAATTCCCCTTGTGGCCAATGTGGGGGAATGGTCTAGGACAATCGTTCTTCTTGGTAGTCACTCTGAGTAGTGGTAAAGTAGAATGGTTTGCCTTGCCAGAAATTCATTCTTTCAAAGTTCACAGTTGTGAGCAGTTTCGAAGAATGGTCCATTTTGGAGGTTGGTACAAGAGAGTCATTTCCACAGGAAATGGTTCGGACAATCATTCCCTAGGGAACAATCATTCTCTCCAGGATACACTGTGTTTAGTGTTAGAGGAATGGCCTAGTTAAGTGAATCGTATAGGTTCAACAATCAGGGACACACATTCCCTAGGGAAGACTCATTCTCTCCAGGTTGCGCTATGATTAGTGCCGAAGGAATGGACCAGTTAGGTGAATGGTCCAGGCTCATAAACCAGGGACATGTATTCTTCTATGCTTGGGAAGAATATTCCAGATAGGCCATGGCTGATGTTTTACTTTCTGAGGGAAGATGTTCTTTCAGAACTCACAAATGTGAGTAGAAGAATGGCCCAGATGACTCAGTATGTATCACGATATTGTTGATATAATATGATATGATTGTTATGGAGACTGTATTTTTCTGGACAATAGTTGTATGCTACTATGATGGATGTGATCCACTGGTAGTGACTATGTGTCCCTAGTTAGTAGTCGTGTGTTACTAGGAGTGGTTGTGTACGACTAGGTAGTAGTTGTGTACTACTATGGATAGACACAGTTGTTTTCTATTGGATGGAATTATTTTGATTTCCATGGATACTATCACTAGTGTTGGAGATGATTTCCATCTAGATGGATAGTCAGTGTGATTATGGACAAACATTTTCTAGATAGAGAATGGTCCAGGCAGGACAGATTGTTGGTGGACAGACATCCTCCTCGTGGAGGATGGTCCAGGTTGACAGATTGTTGATATATCATGGAAAACTATTCTTCTAGGATGTATGTCCGGATTAGAAGAATGGTCCATCTCCTTGAGTTCACAGTAGTGACCAGAGTAGAGAAATTGGTACAAGACATACATTTTCCCTAAGTTCACAGTAGTGGCCAGAGGGAAAATGGTCAAGGACAATCATTCTTCTAGGACGTATGTCCGGATTAGAAGAATGGTCCTTGTAGCCCATGGTGTGCCTTTCAACATCTATTGGAACAATTATTCTTCTAGGACATATGTATGGATTAGAATAATGGTCCTTGTATCACTCTATGGAGTGAGTGACTTATTCAACATCATGTTCGATTAATCATATGGAGTATGGCTTCGAGAGATGATGCAATTGATTCTATCAAATGATACTAATAGTGATGATGTTGCTCGTGAGTTGATCTACGTGATCATGAAATATCTTGTGTGGCTATGATGATGCTACTGGTTGAATGGTGTATTTGTGTTCAATATCATTGCCTTTAATACCTCCCTAGATAGGAGGGAGTGTTGATATTATGGTAGATGTGGGAGGTATTAACCTCTACGTGTAACCTTTGATTATACAAGAATATTCCAAGAAGCAAGAGAAACCCTAAACAAATGTGTCAGAACTATGGAAGACATGTCAGCTCAGTAGAATATATAATATTAAGGTATTATACTCCAGGAAGATAAGTAGGCTCTAGATGAAAATGATAAACACAAAATATAATTACCAGAAAGTTAGGTCGGCCCAGCCAGAAAATTCACTAGACATATTAGTATAAATAGAAGATGTCTTGGCTCATTTGTTAACTCTCTCTTACTCATAAAACTAGAAACAGTGCTCAAGTTTGGAGAAGGAGTGCAGTTGCAACTACCGCAACTAGGATTTTTGGTCTTTGGTTATGGTTTGGACTTTCTTCCTTGGTTATGGTTTGGATTATTTCTTTGGTATGCTAGCTTTGGAGAGAAGTATGCTACTTTGTTTGGATATTGGTTCTAGGGTTTTCTTATGAAATTATTCATTCTATCAAGGTTAAGGTGCTCGGGGGTGTCCTTTGTGTCTATGGTTGGGTGACAATATTGCTATATTTTCTATGGAAAAACCATCATATCCATTT
The DNA here is from genome assembly GCA_000966675.3 of Picea glauca. Taxonomy (NCBI): domain Eukaryota; kingdom Viridiplantae; phylum Streptophyta; class Pinopsida; order Pinales; family Pinaceae; genus Picea; species Picea glauca. Next base: position 343,857 of record JZKD02S1671204.1, on the reverse strand, counting down.
ATTTCTAACAGAGAAAATGGCTCTTGGGTGAGAAATGTGAAATGTAATTTTTGTTATTGAGAATTCAACATTTTCAAAATTGCAAAGGAATTGCTTATGCAATGAAATCTTGAGAGTTTATGGGTTTATGGAAAGGTTGATGTGATGCAATTTTCAAAAAAACATAATTGACTAAATTTGACTATTAACCCATTTTGCTAGATTCTCGGAAGATTGTTTTATGGAACTAAATGAAATAAAAATTATATGTGACAATTGGATTGGAGAATTGTGTTGCAAATCCTTTCCACTAGATAATCAATTATCATACTTTGGTTTGTTTTCATTTTAGATTAGAAACTCTGGAAATGTTTTCATTGGGCTTAATATTGAATATTTAACATTTTTTTTATTGTTTATTTCCCTTGGTTTCCTTTTAAGTTTTCACTGAAAACACTTCTTATATGGTTGTTTTTGTATTTATTACTCGTTGTTGTTTTCTCTTTTCATTTTCAATCAGTTTTCATTCTTTATGGATGACTGACATTCTAGCTTCAGATTTATTTTATCTTAGTTTTTTTTCCATGAATGGACTTCCGATTTCAGTCTTAATTTTTGCTTAGATAGATTTCTTCCATCTTTTGATTTGAATTCTGGTATTTTCTTGAGCTAGTTTGACTCTTAGTTTGCCTTAAGGATTACTCTTTGAATTTTGGTGAGGGGATGGTCCAATTCTGGTCACATACTAAATAATTTTTTTACCAGTCATAAGCTGCATGGGATGCTCTATCTAAATGAAAATTCATAAAACTCTCAATTGTAGGTATAGACTGATAGTTTTGGTGGAACACATGTGCTTGTTGAGAGTACCATGATAATCCATAAGTATAGGAAAGTTTCTATCTACTCTTTTGTTTGAGCTCCATCCACTTCACATTAATAAAATGGTCAATACTATGATGGTTTTTTGGGATACCTGTGAGTTAAGATAAAGTGAAAAAAATCTACTCAGCAAATCAAAGTAACTCTCATATCATCCCACTTCCTTCACACCCTATGTGCATATACATATCTATATCTAAAATCTAAAAGGGTGAGCATATTCTGAAATAAAAAATGAATTTGTCTTGGGTTAACTTGTCTACGCACGAGTTGTAATACCCAAGGTTTGGTTTAACTATGACCAATAAACTCACCAGAAACCGACTCTAGTTAGTATTACTTTCTTTTAGGTTTCTCTACTTAGAATATTTCTGATTATTATAGATATTCTTCACAGTTGTATTCATGAATATTACGCCACAATTAATCCATAAACTAAGTCTATTCTAAGAAGCATAACAACATAATTCATAAGCACACATAAACAATTAGATACCATAAGACTCAATATCCTCTCTAAACCATCTCTTTATTCATCTGTCTCTTTTGCTAATTATCTACTACATTCAAGAGTCTGTAATAATCCCTTTTCCAGCCCCCTAACCTCCCATTCTGTTACATAATTATACTTCAACCTAGGGCTTAAAAACCTAGTCTATTTATCCCAAAATTATTACAATGCATGGCCAACTTAGTTAACTAGTTGTTTCAACTACTTTCTTCTGCTTCTCTCTCTTCATGCATATTTTTAGTTGTTCTTCTATTTTTGGAATGTCGTGTTGTCAGTATTCTCTTGTGCTTTATTCTCTTTCTCTCTTGATTTATTCTTCTATCTGTGCATTGTCTTCCTTCTGCGCATTTTCCTGTGGAATGTGTCTTAGTTGTGCGCTACTTTCCTTCATCTGCACACTTCCCTTATACTTAAGTTTATATCCCAACATTATATCCAAAAATTCCTATCCAAAAGTCCTGCAACACTCACCTATGGCTCGTCCCAATCCACTCATGCATGTTTCATGTTCTTCCAATCTGAAAGGAAGGCTTGAGAGGCAACCTTAGGGGCCTGTACCTCTTTGAAAACTGCGGCCTTTATTGTTTCTATCTCTTCTACGGCCTGCAAGGTCAAGTTTGTGAGTTTTTTTCTCTATTTCCATTGTTTCTTGTTTGAACTTACCTTGAATAGTGACCAATTCTCCAATGATTCTTACTACTTCTTCTTGTCTTGTTCCTAGTATTTTTTATAGGATATTTTGTTGGCCCCTTGGTATCTCCACTTCTAAACATGTCTGTCGCTGAGACAAAATGGCTTCCATATTCTATACTGGTGGCAGCGTAGCCACCTTTTATGCTGCCTCATGCACATGTTCCTATTCTTCTCTTAGCTTGGCCTCTATGGCCTTCATTTCTGGGTCTCCCATGAGCTTTGTCCACACATGCACACTCTCCTCGCACAGTTTTGCGCATTCATATTCTACTTTATTGATCTTGACAACTACTATCATTTCCATCCTCACCCTAACTTCATGCACCTCTGGTGGCATTCCAAGTGTGACCCTTAGTTGTAAATTCTAGATCTGCTCACTGAAGCCCTTAATGACTTCTCCAATATTCAACAGTTGTTCCTCCATAGTGGCTTCTATTACAAGGGGAACTTCTTGAACTCCCTTTTATAATTTCTGGATATCTACTTTTGTATTCTGCACCATGGCTTCAACTTTGTCCTTTTCCTATAGTGATTTCATGGTCATTTCCTCAACCCCCTCATTATTATTTATAAATTCTTCTATTCGACCTTCAATCTCCTTATTTTGTTGAAGTTCCATATCGTATTGTTCTTTCACTTAGGCTCGTTCATCCCTTATTCTATCCAAGTCTCAGTTTGTTGCGTTTCCTCTATGATTTATTTCTTGCACCAATTTTGCTTGCAAGTCCTCTAATCTTTGTATGGGTAGTTTTGATATGACTATATTAAGCTGGCCCAACGGCTTTATTTGCTCCTGAAATTTTCCCGTTGGAAACTCTAGCTCATATACCTCAATCCGTAAGTTTCAATGATCCCTTGTTAATTTTTTCATGGTCATTTGCATTCTTTCCACTTTTTTGCTTGGTCTGGTGGACGTGACGTAGGATGTTTCTAGTATTTGTTGAAGTATCCCCAGCTAGTCGTCTACCTTGTTCTATTGTTCCTCTTGCTTCTTGGCTTCTTCCTCCCATATTTCCTCGGTGGTATCCCGTATCTGGTACCCAATCCTATCCATATAATCATTGGCTAGGATAAAAAATGGGGTCTTCTTCTGTGCCTTAAATTTCTTCCGTGCCCCTCCTGCCTGTTCTGGCCCCTTATCCTTCCTTTTGAGCACCGCTTCAGGGAATATAGATTGGATAAGAATATTTCATGTGCCATTCATCTGATCCTATTTTTCCTCACTTTTGTCTTGGCATTTGTCCTCTTCTAATGGCCCTACCTTTTCTACTGGCATCTTCCACTCTTCCTCCTAGTCAATGATTATTAAGTTCACATCCTCTGTGGTAAATAGGTAAGTTCTTGGAAACCATTTCCGTGCAGGATCCTCTTTGTCTTGGACATATATATGGTCCATGACAACTCTGAATAGTGTGATATCCTTATATGCAATGCCTTCTTCCTCTTATATGCACGGGGTGGTCTCCACTATAGTAGTCATGAACTACAAATAGTTATAAAATGTGGCGATGTTGTTGTTTTACTGCCTCTTGATTGTTGCGTGACACAATTTAGCATACCTAGAAGCCAAAGGGTTGCGACCTAAAGTGCACATGTATTGTTAATATGCAATCTCTTGCCACCCAACCAACGTAATGAGGATGAGAAAACCTGCATAGTGAAATTCAGTTCCCTTCTCCTATGCCTTTGTGTAATCTTGTAGAAATTGGTTGACTAAAAATGTATCCCAGTTCATCTGAACTCCTTCCTTGCATTTCTCTACTGCTGAAATTATTGCAGTGGGTACTCCATCTTTGTGACATTTGCGCAATATTTTCCAGTCCAAAACCTATGTCATGAACCTGACATCCTTATCGTTGATGCTCTTGGCATACAGCCCCCTATTACCTCTAAATGTGTCAATTTTTTATTTCATGGACTCGCAAAGGAATCACTCTCCCATTTTATTGAACAATAGTACTGGCTCTTCCCATGATTTGCATAACCATGTGATAAGAAAAATCAACAAAGTATCAATCAATACTTGAGGATCGAGCTAGAGTGTCCCCGCATGAACGCAGTTGAGTAACACCTTTACACATGCATTAATTTTCGTACTTCATTCGAAATGTTGAATTTCAAACTAGTTCAATATCCATGCTTTCTCCAAGCCCGACAACCATTCCTAGGGCTCTACCAGAATTTCTTTTGTGCCTGGGATGGTCTTCGTGCATAAATAATGATCCCTAGCCAACTCAAGGAATTTATGTGTATATTTGATATCGTGGTCCATAAACTTCAGGTTGATGATATTCTTGAGCATGTCTTCACCACTACTAACATCGGCCCGAACTGGTTCTATCAGAAATGGGTACTTGGTATTCATTGGTACATTGATTACTGGTGCGTCATCCTAACTTGGGGGTAAATATTCCCTCTGAAAAAATGTTGGTGGAACTGAAGTCGAAGTTCTGGCTACCTCCTCAACTTCCACTTCTAATATGGTCATTTTGGTTGTTTCTTTGTTGCGTTGGATGACCCTCCAACTCTTGGCGATGCCATTCTAATTGTGTGATGAAATCTTGGACTAACATTGTGTGTATGTGTGGGTTGCATTAGCTCAAATCTGGTAGTTTGTCTCTATTCTCTCTCGCTTGCATGGAAAAATGACTTAGATTTTACTGACTTATTGTTGTTTTTGTGCTTTCATGCCAAGTATACATGTCTCATCCTGCTTTAACTGCCTTGTCCAATTGGTCATCGTGGTGGGTGACTCGTTAACTAAATGCTCCTTTATTTCCAAATTCGTCTTATAATTTTCCTCTTGTACTGCTAATTTGTTCGTGATTTCTAGCGGATTTTCCCATTTAATAATTATACGACTCTTTTTATGACAAGCTTTTTTGTCCTGAAGATGGATTCTGTTATGGATCCGAAACGTCGACGACAAGCTGTCAACAACACTGTGGTTCTTCTGACAAATTCTGAACAAACCTAACTGTCGTTTCCGTGCCTTACGACTTTTATCAGTCTTGTCATTGCCAAACTGCACATTGGATATTTGTTGTGTCATATGTATCATGCGCAGTCGATCTCGCCTATGTCGTGGTGTAGTTTTATTTTTTTGTGTGTTGATCATTCCTTCTGTGTAAGATCTGATACCTTGGTACTGAAATACTCTTTTTCTTTTTTTCTATATCTAATTTTTATTTGATTTTATTCCTTTTTCTACTTTTTATTTGGTTGTCCTTGATTTTCTTGTTATTGTGGTACAACTACTATAATAAAAGGGTTTTGACGCAACCCATATTAATATGTAGACTATCGACTGTTTGTATAGATTTTCAGTTGACTCCCATTCACCATTCTTTCCAGTACTTTTCCATTCAAGGTTTCCAACCATGCAACACCTGTCTCGGTTATTTGATGGATCACATAAGGTCCTAACTAGTGCATGCAAAACTTCCCTGGATGTTTCATATACTTTCTATAATAGAGTAGTACCAAATCACTGACTTGAAATTTTAGTGGTTTAATGTGGCGATCATGCTAGGTTTTGTCGTTGGCTTTCTAGACATGTTGATGAAATCCTACAATAAACTGGTCCTCCTCAAGTTGTACTAATAGTGCCAACCTATCCTCTATCGTTCTAGTATCCAAGATCTTAGTTATTGTTGTAATGCGCAAGCTAGGTACAATGAAATCCATTGGCATCACTGCTTCCCGTCCATAGACCAACCAAAAAGGTGTATGTCTTGTCAGATTCTTACTTGTAGTTCTATAATCCCATAGTACTGCAAGGAATCATAAGTCCCAATCATCTCACCCTACATTAAAGATCTTTTTCAGATAATTCTCCAAGATATTATTAAAATCTCCCACTGTACTATTGGCCCAAGGGTGATACGATGTAATCTTTTGATGATGAATTTGAAACTCCTTAGTCAATGTGACAATTGTTTTGTTAAGAAAGTGTGTATATTGATCACTAAGTAATATGCATGAACATCCAAACCTCATGACTAGATTCTCGAATATAAACCACACAACAGTCTCCGCAGTACAATCAGTAAATGGTGCTTCTCCTACCCACTTTTTCAAGTACTATGTTGTAGTGATAATGTACCTTTCACCTGATCTTATTTCTTGTGGATTGATAGGTCCTACAAAGTCAATAGACCACTTATCAAATGCTTTCAATGTTACCTAGGGATTTAACATCATTTTATCTCTCCTAGATGGTTTTCCCACTCTTTGACATACATAGTAGGACTAACAATACAACTTCGCATATTCATGATGCATAGGCCACCAAAGCCCTGCACACAAAATCTTACGAGTCCTTTCCCTTCCTATGTAGTGTCCTCCAACAATCCCATCATGCACTTATTCAATTATAATCACCCTTTCATGTTTGAGTACACATCGTATCAATATTCCATCTGCACCTAACTTATATAAATTCCCTGCAATCAACTGATAGTCTATTGCTTTCATTACCAATTTCTTCTTCTATGAAACTATCATCTCGAAGGGAGCCATGCCAGTACTTATAAACTCCACAATGTCTAATAAGTAATAATATACCATCCTTACTGCAAATAACTACACATATGGTAGGATATGATCTAAATTACCTGCATCTTCTCCTATCAATATGCGCGATAGATTATTTGGTCCTACATTCAACCTCCATAGTTTTACGATGACCGCAAAGTCATATTACTTAAATAATAATAGACATGCATATTCTTCCTCCTAATATGGGCTTGTTGACTAAGTACTTTAATTCAAAATTATCTATATACATCTTGAAGTGGGACCCTAGTAAGTAGTGTCGGATTTTTGGTAGCGCATAGACCATTGCCAATCCTTCTTGTTCTATAGCTGTATAGTTTGTTTCTAATATAGACAACTTCCTACTTGCAAAATGATTGGATGATATATGTCCCCTTCTCTAGGTTGTGACAACACTGTGCCCAATGCTATGGATGATGCATCTACATGTACATGGAACTCCTTATTCGACTCCAAAATAATAGAATTGGTGTGGCTACTAGTTTTTGTTTCAAAGTGTCCAACCCCTTCTAGAAGTCGTCATTCCATTGGAACTTGGCTTCCTTCTTCAGTAACTTTTCCATGGGTTTTGTAATCTGTGCATATCCTTTGATAAATTTCCTGTAATAGCCAGTATGACCCAACATTTCCCTCAGTTGTTTGACTGATGTCGGAGTTTCCAAGCCTAGAATTACTACAATCTTGGTTGGATCGACTAATAGTCCTTGTTTTCATGTGACATTTCCTAGTATAATTCCAAATGACACGCTAAATATACACTTATTTAAATTTAGGTAAATTTTCCACTGTCTGCACCGATCTAACATGATTCAAAGAAGAAGATAGTAAATTGAACATCGTCCAATCATCCAAGTAAATGTCCAAGTATTTATGGATGAACTCCTTGAATGCTTCCACTACTACCATAGAAAAAATCGTGGGGGAATTCTTCAATCTGAATGGCATAATTGTATACTGATAATCACCCCACTCCATCACAAAGGTAGTCTTGTGTCTAACCTCTCATGTGATTCTTATCTGATGGTACCTAGAGAATCCATCTATAAAATAATAATTTTCCTAACCTCCTATGTTTTCTAGAACATTATCCTTGAATGGTGTTGGGAATGGATCATGTAAGCCTACGTCATTCAGTTTCCTTAGATCCACGCAGATCCTAACTTTGGTTGTCTTCTTGTCCTACACCACCATTGGGATAATCCACTCAGATTATTCTACTAGTTAATGTTCCATGAGTCCAACATCCTATCTATTTCAGCCTTGACATTCTCTTTATACCTTGGATTTAACCTGTAAGGTCTTTGTCATATTGGCTTAGCTCCAGGTTTCAGTGGAATCCTCATCTCTCCTAAGTCTACCACTATCCCCTTCATCTCTGAAAATGTTGTTGGGAATAAGTCATGATATTCCCATAATAAGTTTGCAACCTTCTCAATTGTTTGATAGTTCCAATAGTCTCCTATCTATGCTAACTTAGGATTCTTTGGCGTCCCAATATTTACCTTCTTCGTCTTTATAGGTTGTGTGTATGTGGAAAATGCAAGCTTTGTACCTTCTACTGCTCGTTCTCCTTATGTCTTAGGTATTTTTACGTTCCTGGGATCCTCCTCCACATACTCTTCCTTCGCTAGGTTATATAATTCTAATAGCTCATGGACATTCATCTTGACTTTATGTGCACTGCATATTGGTACTACTTCCATCATCTCAACCTCTGAAAAGATCTTCATTTGAATTGCCTGTCGTGATGCATATATAGATTGAGATTCATGTTCAAATGTAAATGTGATTTCGAATATGAGTAAATTCTTCCCATATTTTTGTCTCCTTGTGCATATCCAATTCTAAATGCCAAGTCTTCAGGATTTTGTCCAAGGCGTGTATAAATCTGTGCATCCACTCTATTTTCGATATTGAGTGCTATAAAGCTCTACATTTGTTCACGTGACCCGTCAGGTCACTCTCTCCTGTGTACTTATTTGCAATTTCTTCTTCATCATATCCAACGCGTATCTGCATTAGTCTACTTCATTGTGACCAATATTTTATCGCATCTTTGTGTGCAACCCACCATCCACCTAGAGTCTCCTTTAAGACGACATCTGGTGCCAACATTCTTTGTTTTTCGGGTACCTGTAACTCAAATGATTTTACAAAAATGTATATCTCAGTTAGTCCATTGTACCTGGGTGGGTCATATAGCTCCATTCCAATCCAGCGCAAGGATCGGTTGATACATGTACATCGTCTAGTTGATATTTCATGCATCCTTTTATACCAATTCTTGACACCGCCTTTTGAATCTAATGTGCATGAACTGATTATTCTCCAACTCATCGCACCATTCATTGTCGGTTTGAAATAATCCTCCATACGCGTAGTCATATTGTATAATTTATCAATCTCATTCCCTCTAGTTGGCTATGTGTAGCTCTTTCCTTCTAATGGGTCCAAGGGTGCAGTAAATTTTAGATCCCCAACCTCGAATATAATCTCCATCCTTTTCAAGTTAATAATTTCCTGGTTATCGAAATCCCATTTCAGCCCCATCAATGATGGATATGGTTGACTATCATCTATGATCTCAATAAATTCAAAGTTCCCCATGCTACGCACCCCATATATGTTCATAGGTACTCCCGTCAATCGCACAATCGGGACTATCTTATTTTTATTTGTAAACCTTAAAAGAACATGGGACCATACTAACTCGGGTTCGCCCATCATATCTCATGTTTGCTTAGGTAGCACAGTCACATCAAACCCTAATTCCAATATAACATTATCCACATCATACTCTCCAATCTACGCATTGAAACTGAATTCTGCATTGGTTCTCTTCCTGTGCAATACCTGGTTTACCATTCTTTGTGCAACAAGGGTGTCTCTTACTTTTGTGTAATGATCAATCATGTTATATAATGTACTTAGTGCAGTTCTATATTTCATTATTTCTACACAACTTCTTAAGAATTATGTTAGTGTACTTACCTCCACCATTGGATTCTTTATCACAACTTGATATTCTATACGAGGTAGTGATCTTGTTGATGCTCCCCCATGTTGCCCAAGTATTTATTTTATTTCTCCTTGGTATGTATATTTCTCCTGATGTGGATCAAATTATTGTATAGGACCTGTTGACTTCCTTACCCATTGATCAGTCTGTTTTCCTTGATTCGTCATATCAGTCCCTATTCTAGCTCCTCCACGCATAACAACTGCTACTTTTGCTCCTTCATTACGTTTTTCGACTAATATAATTTCAAATTTTTGATTCATATTTTGGTTTTGGTTTCCTCTGGCCTACCACTTCGCAACTTGTTGTGGATAGTCTTATGTAGAGTGATCCAGTGTTGTGCAATATGTGCACGTGGTACATGGACTCTAGAAATCGCGAGCCAAGTGTCTGTTGGAGTTACTTCACACACACCTAGGATTTATTTTACCTAATGTTTTTCCTATGTTTATTTGTATTTATCCAGTATCCTAAAGTTTCAGGAGAATATTCCTCTAGGAGAATATTCTGTTCAGTTTTCACTTCAGTTTGACAAGTTGAGTGGAGTCTAGATGCTGCATTGGTTTTGTCACCATGAAACATTGGGATCATCACCAGCTAATGCGAATTAGACTTGGTATCATAACCATACTAGTACATTACCCATGATTACCTGATCTCTTCCTCATTTCACTCTCTTTCAGTCGGTTAATTGAAGACTAGTAAACTAGTTAACTCAGTTAGGTGGCAATTCACTCCTGCAATTGCCCGAGAGACTAGACTAGGTGGTAGTTCACTCCCGTAACTATTGGTGTGTGTCCATATCACTCTAGAATACCACTATGGCACATTGGTTTCACCTCCAGTGCACATCGTTTGAGTTATACAGAGTATATCATGTGTAAATCATTCATTATTCATTACGGTTAATGAGAATTCTTCCATTCTTTCTCTCTTTCTTCTTCTTTCTCATTTTCTCTCTACAAATGTGTGTGCTATTTTTTATCTAGATATATTATGTGTAGGTTCAACACATTTACATGGTATCAGAGCCAACAAAATTCTAAGAAAAATATACACAAAATTATTTTTGTAGGTACCAAAGATTGAAGACAACAGAAAAATGGAATTCCCAAAATAATTCATTCTTACACCTTACAATTACTTTGCATGAAAGGAGAGAATAATAATTCATCTCCAAACCAGAGGATTGTACAGGTTAACATTGAATACAGAGACAAAACTGACATCATCCATAGAAAAATCCAAGTATCTAAATCGAATGGATGAAGCATTTAGAACAATTTGCAGTCTCATCTCTCCTGATCTCCTTTTTCACATATCTTCCTGTAAAACCCCCAATGAAGCCTGGAATGCCTTGGAAGGGTTCTTTGGAAAATAGGATGATATGAGGGGACACATGATCAGTTTGGAATTGCTCACATTGGATCCAAAAATCTTCGACAATCTCCAAGATTTCTTTACAAAATACAAGGATTTATTGTCGCAAATCAAATATTGCAGGGTTGATAAATCTAAGGAGAAGAAACAAATGATTCTCACCATTATCTCCAAACTTGGTCCTGATTTCTCTGCATTCATATCCACATTCCATTCAATCAAATTCTCCTTTGGAGCCATGTATAATATTCCTTCTCTTGAGGAGTTTATTGAATCCCTGACACAAGATCAAACCAAGGTCATCAACATGGGAAAAATCAAAGGCCCAAAGGTGCATGCTATTACTGTGCAAGATGGAATCCATCAATATCGGAAATATAAAGATAAATACAAAAGGAAATATCATGCAAACCCGAAGAAGGAAGGATACTCAAAACCCTTCATCGATGCCTCCTGATCCAAAGGTGGAAAGGGAAGAAAAGGGGAGAAATGCACATACTACCATAAAGGATTCCATCCAGAATCTTTAGGCATGTAGAAAAAAATAGATATAATGACTCAAATACTTCAGAAAAACAACCTTGGATATCGCATCCATGAGGGTTTCAAGAAGAAGAATCCAGAAGATCAGAATCCCGAGAAAGGCAATTATATCCATGCCTTGATTTCCATCAACTTCTCTCCCGATGCTTGGATCGTAGATTTAGGAGCATCACATCACATGGCTGCCACAAAAGTAGTCTATTCTTCATTGGATGAATGCAAAGGTCGTCCTATTCTGATGGGGGAAAACTCTCCATTCCAGGTCACTGACAAAGGAAGGATTGAACTCACCAACGGAAGCTTCGAGAATGTGTTGCACATTCCCAAACTTCTCTCCATGTATCATATGATGAATTCCGGCACCGAAAAAAAAAATTATATTCATGCCTAATGAAGTGGACATATATGACATGCAAGCCAATTCTAGGGTTGCTACCGGTGAGGTAAATCGTCAATCTAGATTGTATACATTTTATGGATTTATTGAACCAAATTCTTCTTTACTTCTTACCCATGCTGATGAAAGTAGTAGGATATGGAACAAAAGGTTTGGGAATTTGAATTTCATATATATGCAACAACTTAGCAAGAAAATATTGGTTTATGGTCTACCAGACATCCATTTCTCCAAAGGAATCTGTGAGGGATGTGTTCTCGGAAAACACCCTCAAGAGACATTCGACAAAGGAAAGACTCAGGGAGATTACTCTCCTTTAGATCTGATCCATAGTGACCTCATGGGTCCTTTTACGCATCCATCAATCAAAAAATCAAGGTTTGTTCTCATTTTTGTTGATGATTTCTCACGTTTCACATGGATTTACTTTCTTAGGAAAAAATCTGAGGTCTTTCAACACCTCAAAGATTTCAAATCCTTGGTTGAGACACAGTCAGGAAAGAAAATAAAAGTCCTCTGAAATGATAATGGGGGAGAGTATGTCAATCATGAGATCCAAAATATTTTTCATGAGGCAGGAATTCAGTTGCAGCATATAGTTCCCTATACTCCACAACAAAACAGAGTTGTTGAGAGGAAAAACAGATCTCTAAAAGAGATGGCATATTGCATGCTACATGCAAAGTCACTACCACACAGAATATGGGCCAAAGAATTTAATTGTGAAGCCTACATACAAAACAAATATCCCCATATATCTGTCAAGGATAAGACCCCCTACGAGGCTTGGAGCGGCCTCAAACCGAAAGTGACCCACTTTCGTATTTTTGGTTCACGTGCATCTCGGATTCCCTCTAAAAAGAGGAAGGCACTTGATCCACTAAGCACTGAGTTTATTTTTGTTGGATACCCCAATGGTGTGAAGGGATATAGAGATATTGATCTTTCCTCGGACCAGATCATCATTGAGCGTAGTGTCCAATTCGAGGAAAGTGTCTGGCATGTACCTCAATAGCCGCATGCAGACACCTTCATTCTTCCACCTGTCCAAGATGATGAGAATCCACATGTCGACTCTTCTTCAGAAGAGAGTTCTGATTCATATGATTCAAATGATCTATATACAGAGTCAGTACAGTCATATACACAGTCAGTGCATCCATATGTAGATACAGAGCCACAACAGAGGCCCAAGTGGGCCCAGACTACTCTTCAGGATGCAGGGGATCTTTTTGGTGATCCATCTAATACTAGGAGGACTCGATCTGATTTTGAGGAGCCTCTTATTTCACTCAATTCCATTGAACCATTCCCCTCCAGGTATCTTTTATTGGTTCAGTCTTGATATCCACAGTCTTATGGTGACATTGTTGGAAATACCTTTTGGGAATTCGCCATGCAAGAGGAGTACAACTCCCTCCTTGAGAACTAGACTTGGGATCTGGTTCCCCTTCCTTCTCGAAGGAAAATTTTCAATTGCAAATGGGTCTACAGGACCAAGAGCACAGTAGATGGACAAATTAGCAGATACAAAGCCAGTCTTGTTTCCAAAGGCTTTCAGTAGGTACATGGCATTGACTATGATGATACCTTCACTACAGTAGAGAAGATGGATTCCATATGATTGGAACTTGCCATTGCTGAAGCCAAGGGATGGGAAGTCCATCAGATGGACATGAAGAATGAATTTCTTCATGGTGATCTCTCTAAGGAGATCTATATGGAGAAACCCAAGGGATTTATGTAGGATTCATATTTATGGCCTCAATCAAGCTCTGAGGGCATGGTATGCCAAGATGGACTCCTACATGACGTCAAAAAACTTTGTACGTTGTAAATCAGACCCGAATGTCAACATGCTCAAAACGACCAATTCACTTCTACTCTTATTTTTGTACGTTGATGATTTGTTGATCACTGGTTGCTCGAATTCAACGATTGTTGCAGTCAATAGAATTCTACATGAATTTTTTTTGATGATGGACTTGGGTTCGATACACTTGTTCCTTGGACTCAATATCAGTCAGGATGCATCTGGCATCAAACTATCTCAGGACAAGTATGCTCGAGATCTCCTTGAGATATTTCACATGACAGAATGCAAGTCTACTCCGACTCATTTCCTATCAGGAGTCAAACTTGAGGATGGTGGGGACACTCCACTGGTTGACAACACACTGTACAAACATATAGTGGGGAGATTTTTGTATCTCACACACTCCAGACTAAACCTCTCCTATGAAGTTGGCGCAGTTTCCAGGTTCATGCAGGAGACACATGAGCTACATTGGAAGGCTACAAAGTGTATCCTTCGATACATACAGGGAACCATCACCTTTGGGATTCATTATGAAACAGACCCTACATTGGATCTCATCGGGTTCACTGATTCTAACTGGGCTGGCGATAGCACTGATCACAAGTCCACATCTGGTTACTCACTCAGTCTTGGTTTCCGGGCCTATTTGTTGGTTGAGTAAGAAGCATGCTTCCATTTCTCTATATTCAGCCAAGGAAGAGTGCATAGGGTTAGTTAACATAACCATTCAGGTTATGTGGCTACAACATTTTCTCACTGAGTTGGGCATTCAATTTCATCAATCAATCATCATGTGGTGTGACAACGAGAGCACTCCGAAGTTCTACAAAGATCCAGTTCAGAGGCAGCAGATAAAGAACATCGAGATGCACATGCACTACATCAAGGAATTAGTACACGAGGGGATCATCGACCTACATTTACGTCCTTTAGCAGAACAGACGACAAAAATATTCACTAAGACCTTCATTGAGCAGAAGTTCCATTCTCTGCGAAGTCATCTTGGAGTGAACAAAACAGTTTCCTAGAAACTGTAGTTCTTCCTTTTGTTTTACTTACATTGTACCTTCATGGGGGTTTTTCCCTCTTTCCTCACTTTATTTCAGTGTATCTTTTGTATTTGGGTACCCACCATGGCCTCGTTGTTAGGACCCATTCTTTATTTTCACCATAGTGATGTTTAGGGGGAGTGTTGGAGTTACTTCACACACACCAAAGATTTCTTTTTCATAATATTTTTTTGATGTTTATTAGTCTTTATCCAGTCTCCTAAAGTTTAGGGATAATATTCCTCTGGGAGAATATTCTCTTCAGTTTTCACTTCAGTTTGACTAGTTGAGTGGAGTCTAGATGTTGCATTAGTTTTGTCACCATGAAACATTAGGATCATCACCATCTAATGTGAATTAGCCCTGGTATCATCACCATACTATCGCATTACCCATGATTCCCTGATCTCCTCCTCACTTCACTCTATTTCAATCAGTTAACTGAAGACTAGTAGACTAGTTAACTCAACTAGGTGGTAGTTCACTCCCACAACTACCCAAGAGACTAGACTAGGTGGAAGGTTACTCCTGTAACTATTAGTGTGTGTCTAGATCACTCTATACCACCACTATGGTGCACTGGTTTCACCTATAGTGCACATTGGTTGAGTTATACAGAGTATATCATGTGTAAATTATTCATTATTCATTACAGTTAATGAGAATTCTTCCATTATTTCTCTCTTGCTTCTTCTTTCTCAATTTCTCTATGCAAATGTGTGTGGTATTTTCTATCTATATCTATTATGTGTAGGTTCAACACATTTATAGTGTTCAGGTTGATTACAATTATAATAGATAATCGATATGTGTCCTCCTCTACCAAAAGTTCCTCTACCCAGACCCCTACCAAAGTTTCCTTTGTTCCTCTGATTGAAACCTATCTGACTGTTATACTGCACACCACTTCCCTCTGTGGTGGAATTTTATTCTTGGATCCAATACATATGCGATGCACACTCCCTTATTAGGTCGAGTGCACGAAAATCCTTCTCTTCGTGTCCTACTGACTTGTAAAAATTGCAAAACAAGCTCTTTGGTGTACACTGATACTTCTGTAGTAATTTACACTCAGTTGGGTGATGACCCCATTTATTACATATCTCACAATATCCCCACCCCGGGTAGTGGATTTGATGCTCCAACTACCAAATACTACACGAATGTTGGGAATTCATCCTTGTGATGACCCTCCATCATGCATTTGGTACACCAAACTTGTTCTCATTTCTCCCTTCCTTTGGTAATCTCATCCAATTGAATTGTCAATGCATCCAACTGTGTTTGAAATTATGCCATTCCTCCAATATCTCCTACCGGAGATGCCGCTAGTTTCATTGCAATTTCCAGAGCCTTGAGCTGCAACAGAACCTTCTATTGAATCAAGGGCCTACGAATGTGTGGTAGAAGTCATGCAATAAACCAGTCTTGATGTTGTTGGTCTAGAATTTGGAAATTTAATCTCCCCATCACATCCTTAAATCATTGATCAAAATCCCATACAGACTCTATTTGTATCTACTTGATCTCTTTCAATTCTTTGATGTACTATGACTCTGACTTTGGATTTTTTAACTTCTTTAGTAGCGCTTTATTTATCTATTCCAAATTCCTAGCCCGTCATGTAGGAATAATACTCTATAACTTCATATACCATACTAGTGCACGCCCTCTAAATGTTGTCACTAACTGTGGAATCTTCACAAGCTCATCCTGTATGTTATTAGTGGCCCAAACTATTTCGCACGCAAACAAGTATTGTTCTAGATATTCTGACCCCACTCCCTTAAATTCAGGAATCCTAAGTGTATTATCTACTCCCACCATGTTGGCTTGTGTAGTCCCTCCTCTTGGTGATGTTGGTGGAATCTGATTCTAACTATGACTATGTGCACTACTCCCACTATTATGATTGCTACTACTCTTTCCTCCTTAGATAACTATGATATCTTTTAACAAGTATTCAAATGTTATCTCTGATTGTGGTGATGCACATGGGGTCTTGGATTCAACACAAGATCATGTCTGAGTAAGACTTACTGAATCTTATATTACTAGACTAGTCTGAAACTCCTCTTTTTCTCCTCCTATATATGGTATCTCAATGATTCAGACTAGTGTGCAGGTTTCTCTTTCCTCTATATCACTGTCCTTCTCTTCTCTCCTAGCCCCAGTCGTTTTCCTCTTCTACCTCCTTCCTCCACGCAACTCTCCAAACTCTTACTCTTCCTCAAGTATACTTCCCTCTCACATCCCCAGTCCCTTCTTTCCTTTTTCATTACTTTCTTCATTCTCTCAGACGATCCTCCTATCATCCTCTGGCTCCCCCTATGTGCACAAAGTCCTTTTATCCACCAAACTTCATTATGATCACATATTTTTCACATAACAACATTTTTATCCATGTATTTAACGATTTCAAGAACCTCCTGCATACACCTTTGAAAAATTCTATTTCTGCAACATTGTTGGCCCTTGACCAAGTTTTGAGGAACACTTGGTCATGTTTGACCATTTTTTGGACTTCGACAACCTGTCAAAGATGGAGCGCCAGGTGAAGCAGAGATCATGGGATCTCGGACCACTTTTGGGCCCCTTTTAGGGTTTTGGGTTAATGTAATGGGAAAGGGATGCCAGCCTGTGGGCTTACCCATGCTTAGGCCCACTTTTGTAATGTATAAATAGAAGGATAGGAAATGTAATAAGTAGTATATGTGATTGCTTAGTGCAATTGGTAGTGCATCTATGTGGTGTCGAATAAGTTCTCTGTGTGAACTTTGTAAGGGTTGCAAGGCTAAGTGCAAGTTACTGTGTGGTTGATATAGAAAGCTAAGTGATGTAATGCAAGGAAAAAGGATCTAGCGAGCTGCGCATATCTTTTGTCCTATGCGAAGAAGGGTTTTGGAGGCTTTGTGCTTGTAACATCTTGAAGACGATAATAAAGAAGAAGATCTTTTGGACGTAGCCCCAGGGGGGGGGTGAACCACATAAATCTGTGTGTTATGCTTCAATGTTTTTATCTTTGCTTATGCTATGTTCTTTGATATATCCACTTATTCTCTATGCTTCTTAGATATATATGATTGCTAGATCTGATGTGTATTTGGAATCCTTATGCTGTTGTGATTTCTTATGAGTACACGAGTGATTTTACAGATTTCCTCTTCAATTATTTGAGAAGATTTCTGTTATATTATTGTGCTAACATGTCTGGGATGTCAAGAACTATTTCTACTGTCTACATATTATCTTTCACTATACTCAATCTATTAGTTTTTCTCCTTGGATAGATTAGAATTAGTTATATTAGATTAGTTATCCTTTAGTTTTATTAGACTTGGGATTAATTAGAACCCTTTAGGGGGCTGTTTGTTGGCTTTCCCATTTTATTTATTTTAATTTTGCACGGCAATGAGGCCCATAAACCCGCGCGAAATGCTACACCAAATGAGGGTAGGTATGATTGGGACCTGCCATCGAGATTTATCCCTCATCTTCTTAACATGATATTCAGACATGTCAACATAAATGGTGCTAGAAGGAGGGCCAGATGACAAGCTGAGCTTGTGGATTCATTTTTATTAATTGTTTTTAGTTAGTACTAGCCCAATCCCATATCCCTTTATGGAGGTGTTTTTTGGGTATTGTACCTCCCAAACCTCCTAGAAATATTTCACATTTCTTGTCACAACTTAGATTTGATGGCGAGAGTGAAATCTATGCATATGAACATGCTTTACATTTCTGGAAATTTTTGTTTTTCTCACAATATTACTGATGGAAATACCATTTTGTAGGATGTTCACTCTCACTTTTGCAGATTGGGTTAAGAGCTAGTGCAAGACTTTGTCGTCCGCTTCTATTCACACATGGGAACAATTTATGAGAGAATTTTTGCATGATTTTGAGAATTATTATTATGATGATTTGTGTGCAGAGATATTAGTGCTTAAGAAGAATGAAGATGAATCCATTGAAGATTTTGTTATTAGATTTACTCATATTTGTTGTATATTTCCTTTGGATGATAGACCCTCTAACAATGATTTGATTTCATTTTTAGTTTCTCTTGCTATTGAAACATACGAGCCACTAAATCAAGAATCTAAATCATTTTTTAATGTTCCTTTACATGTTGATTTGGATTTAAATATAAATGTTGAAAATGTTAATAGTTTAGATGGACTTCTTCTGTCTGGATCTTGCTTTACTATAGGGGTTATAGATCAGATAGAGAATTATTTTCCGGAAGAAATATATGTATCCTCTCATCACTCCATTCCTCCTTTCTTTCTTTTTGACGAAAAAGGGACCTCTTCTGTTGTAAATTAAAGTTCACATTTTTCTGTAGCTACCCACGAGGAGGATTTTCCTATTGATAATGGGACACTTTGGGTCACACCGATGGTGATTATCAAGCTCTCATTATCCTATATCTACTTTCCCATAACAAGAAATGGAGGAGGGAGCTACGGAGTAAAATTGGAAAGGTGATAATTTTCTTAATAAATAAAATGTAGACACACTTAAAATGAACTCTTCCTCACACATGGATATTTTGAAATTAATTTATGTTGATTTGGATTGTCCCACTATTTCAAATTTTCCTATTTCAAGTGACATAGAGCAATAATGTTTTCCTATTGTTGATGGATCATTTATTAATACTTCTTTTTATGAGAATTCTTTTCATTTTCGCCCCTCTTCTAACAGTGAATATGATTTGGAAGATATTTTAGATGCTCATGTTGTGCAGGATGAAGACAACCACGCTGATATTTTCACTTTAGTAAAATAAATCAATATACAAGACATACTTATTTTATCACAACAATATACCTTTTTCTTGGATGAGGAAAACCATCTTGAGGAAGAACGAGTTGGTTTTCAAACCATTCCTAGTATGCATCCCATCGATTCACAATCATCCAATGATGTTTTTAAAGAGGAGGAACTACCATTCAAGGAGTCACTTTCTGCAAATTTTTCTTGTTCTAGAGAAGATTAATGTCTCTTAATTCTTCCAATTATTTTCATTTGTATCTTGATCTCTTTAATAGTTTGAATTTGCAGGAATCCACCCAACATCTAAATCAAATAGACTCAATGGGGATGACCCCTTTTGAAGTAATTGATGGTGGTGATAGGCATATGGAAGATAGAGAGGATAATGCCTCTTCTCATGAATTTATCAATTCTATGCCTTATCGGTCTGTTTCATGGGATAAAAGGAATGTTGTAATAGATGTATATCAGGCCATGTCTTCTTTTTGTTCATCTTCATTTTTTATCAATGTTGAATCTTTTTGTTCAAGTATCTCTTTACTAGATATTATTGATACTAGTATATCTCACCGTTGTCTTGAAATTACCTCTCATACCATGTTGGATGCTAATCTATGTAGATCATTTGTTTCCACTAATTTGTCTCAAGTTGATGGTTACTTGAAGTATGATTCCAGGGAGGCTTGCCAAGATAATGAGGCACTTTGGTCTATGCCGATGGTTATGTCAAGTCCTTATTCTTTTGGATTTTCTTCAGGGATAAAAAACTTTATTAGCATGAATATTCTCTCACCGAACACACTTCACATGAATTCTATGCATGGTCCTCATCCAATATGCTATTTTCCATTGAACTCCCTCCATCAACTCTATGATATTCATGGTAGATTTTATGATAGAATTGAATCATGGTTGAAGAGATATTACTTGGATAGATTTACCATGAATTATCACAATGACATTTTTAATATAGTGGATAGAGTTTATCATGAGTTAATTTTTTCTACTTTTAGTCGATTCTTATTTCAAGCTCTGTCATTAATATTTTGTCTTGAACATATGTATACATATTTGGGATTACTTGAATGGCTACATTGGCATTATGACTTTACATAGTTCATTTTTCATCCATTGTAGCATAGAGTAGGAGTAGGGTAGAATAGACTAGTATCTTTCCTTTACATAGTTTTGTTTTTCTTTCTAGATTTTAATTAGTTTTATGTTTGCATTCTTTTTTCATTACTATTGGTTGAACAATAAATTAATTTCTTAGAAGGGGTGGAAAGAAATATAAATATTGCACACTAATTTTCACTTGACTGGATATTTTTCAATTTAATCTTGATATGGGGAAAATTGAATTCATCCTCAAATTTTTCTGTGTTGGGTAATTTTCAGATGACCAATTACATACATGATCACCATGTCTAATATTGTCCAAATATGTTTTCATCTTACAAGTGGAATATTTTAAAATGAAGATAATATTTAGTTCCTCTTGGGATGAAAATGAGCACTCAAAGATATTCAATCATCATATGAATATGATTCTAACCGAAATTTTTTTCTTGATGTAATTTATTACGAGTTTTGGGCTTGTTGTCCCACACATAGTAAATTGAAAATTTGAGTGAGTAAAATCTACTCATCTGAAATTCAAATGACTCCAAATCCTTGTAATCCCCTTAGATGATTATTTTTCCTTGGGTTTGGAGTTGTCCAAATCATTTCTTTCATATTCACTCTTTTCTTCGATTACTTTCATCCAACATGAATTTTCTGCATAGAATTGTTTAGCATAGAAAGCTTAACTGATTTTTATTTTGTTAGCACTTATAGTTTTGATTTTTGGGCAGTGGATGCACATGTCTTATGTTCTTTTCAATTAGTTTTCAAGGAGGATTTTTATCTATTATCATACAATTCTCTTCACCCAAGTTCCCTCTCATACACAACAACAAGATATATTCATTTACACTGTCTGGATGCATTTTTTGACGATTATGGACATCATGGATATTTAAATCTCTTTGCTGATATCTTTTTCATAAATTACTTGGGAACCAATCTTTCTATTCCCCAACTCACTGATTGATCAAAGAATCATTCTAGCATTGTCGATCTAATGGATTTTCAGACCTGATATTTTCTTGAACAATATCTTTTCATCCTTTGGGTTTGTTGATTTTGGGTCATTCATTATGGTTACATTCTTGAGAAATTTGATTTTTATCATGGCTAAGAACTACACACTTATCTCCTGTTGGATCCATTCAAATGCTTGAGAGTTGCAAGTATCTTAATGGAATATTTCAATGCAACTTCTAATATTTCAATTTTGAATCTTCATCATTCATTTTTATTTTAGCCATGATAGTAAGTTTGAAGATGTGAATATCTTGAGGGTTGTAACTCATTAATATATTGATCCCCACACTCTTCAACACTCTTTGAACTCAAAATCATTTTATTCATAATTAGAAAAATATAAACATGTTTGGGCCATGCTAGTGCATCTTCTATTTTGATTCTTCTTACTCATGAGCTTGTTGATTTTTTTTTCCGGATTATATGTCTCATTATTTTTAACGGAAAACCATTTAGTGAAGAGATAAGATACACACTTTTCTTTTTTATTTCATTTTCTCTTCATATCCTATATCATATATAAGCTCGAGGAAGTGGAATTTATGGATTCTCTACTTGGAAAACTCTTGAGAGATCAAGGCTATATGTTTCATGGACTTGCCCATCATGCCAATCTTATCATCTATTAGAAATCAGATCTTACTCACTTTATTCAATTTCAATTTCTAATTATATTTTTCATTTGTGTTGGGGAAGTCAATCCCTTTAGACTGTAACATGAGGTCATCACCTTTCCAAATTATCTTGATTGTTATCTTTTACATGATGTTTTCCTCTTTCCTTTCACAAGGATGAATATTATCATCAACGTTTCACATCATTGTCGGCAATAATTAGAGGAAACACATTCCTTGGGGTGCAATGTTGATAAGTTTTCAATCAAATTTTTTATGACTAATGTTTGTTGGTGGATTGGTATCTTTAGAATATAAATGTAATTGAATTCTTATGGTCCTTTTTGTTTAATTTGATTGAGGTTGATTTTAGGAACAAGACATTGTCTCCAAAGATGCAAAACTCACAACAACCATGCCACTTCAATCTTTTGGTGAATTTTTTTTTGAGGGAAAGCACATGGTGCTTATCTCTCAGGAAGAAAGATGTGATATTTTATTGAATGGAAAACTAATGAATACTTGATGACTGCACTAGCATTTACAAAACAAAATTATGACAACCAACTTAGTCTAAGTTTATGTTAGCTTAGCTTTCTTTTCTAAGGATTAGTTTTAATCTAGATCTTTATTTTCCTTTTTAATCTAATTTCATTTTAATAAGTTAGTCATTTAAAAGGAGGATTTCTTCCCAATCTATCTAAGAGTTGATCACACCATTCTCTTTTGTATGCAAGATGGGAAAATGGCTTGTGCAATCAACATCTTTGAATCTTTTCTCTTGAAATGAAATCAACTTATAGAAATGTTAATATAACTTGGTTGCTTAAGATTCCTTTACGAAATTTTTAAATTCATAAATAAAGATTGTCACCATCTCAATAGCTAATCATAAATGTATTCTCATATTTGTTTTTAAACTAATCATTGTTTGGAGTCATTTTAAAGACTATTTTGATAACCTCCATAGTTGTAATATCTATTTGCATTATCAAAATGAATCTTTGGTATTAATGATTATATTTTATGGCAAAGAGAATGTTGATATTATGGTAGCAGTGGGAGGTATTAACCTCTACATGTAACCTTTGACGAGACTAGAATATTTTAGGAAGCAAGAGAAACCCTAAACATATGTGTGAGAACCCTAGAAGACATGTCGACTCAACAAAATATATAATATTAAGGTATTATAATCCAAGAAGACAAGTTAGCTCCAAAGGAAAAAGATAAACACAAAATATGATTACCAGAAATTCAAGTCGACCCAGCCATAAAAAGTCATTGGATAGATTAGTATAAATAGAGGACATCTTGGCTCATTTGTCAACTCTCTCTTACCCACAAAACCAGAAACAAAGCGCAAGTTTGGAGAAGGAGTGAAATTGCGGCTACTGCAACTGGGATTTTTGGTCTTTGGTTATGGTTTGGACTTTCTTCCTTGGTTATGGTTTTGATTCTTTGTTTGGTACGCTAGATTTGGAGAGAAGTACACTACTTTGTGTGTCTATTGGTTCTAGGGTTTACTTTCGAAATTATTCTATCTCTCAAGGTTAAGGTTCTCGGGGGTGGCCTTTGTGCATATGGTTGGGTGACAATATTGCTATATTGTCTATGGAAAAATGAGCACATCCATTTATTTATAACAGGTTATGGACCCACAGTATCTTCAGACAATCTAACCATTGGAAGATAGATTGGAAAGTTATTTGTTAAGCTTATTATGGCACCAGTTACAACTGCAACCAAGTTTTTTGTTTATGCAGCTACAACAAACCCTAACCCTTGTGTTCAGGCACTTATGATGAAGCATATTATATAATTCCTTGAGATCCTAGTGCACCCTATCCTAGCATACCTCTTGGTACTCTCATCTAGCAAAAACGCCAGGTTTGAATCTTTGGTCAAAGTCAAAGGTTGACTTCTAGTCAAATTTATATTGTAGTTAAAGTTGAAATTTTAGAGTTTCTAGCTTGTTCTAATCATTGAATCTTGCGATTGAGTTTCTAATCTCTTCTTGTCAAGATGTTATATAGTTTCATATTTGAAGACAAGTTGGACGATGCTACAAGATTTCAAAGGTATGCACTTGTATATGCTATCCAAGTAATATCATCTAGCAAAACATGAATTTGTTTGCAGGGAAAGTACTAGAGACCTTGTCCAAGTTGTAATCTTGGATTTAGTGCATTCAAGAGAACAAATGCGCCCTCCATAGTAGTTGAGGATTTAGGTTCCAAGTACCCTTGTGAAATATGTTTGATGAACAATCCTTGCAGTAGCTGTTGTAGAAGACTTTTATAAGGATGACACAACTACCAGATGGGCAGCAATCAGAACAGAAAAAAACAAAATTAAAGAGACTCAGAGGAGTCAGAATCGAAGGAAGTCATAAATCAAAAGGAAAACAGAACAAGCTTGTGAAACTTTGTAGAAAGCAGAGAGAGATGCAACATAAAGAAGCATGGACTCTCTCAGATTGAGGGAGCTGATCACAAAATCCAAAAAGAAGAGCATGCATATTTCTCATTCATGCATGAAGCTAGGATTAGGAGGGAGATAATCCCCAATGATATGATCCATTGAAGAAGAATCTGTAAATACTATGAAGTATCCATCCATGTTCTTCATTGGAAGTAGAAACCATGATAAGTAGCACGTGTTTAGTTCGACTTTAGAAGAAGACTTGTTCGAAAAGAAGCCTTGAATATCCTTGGTTGTCCATCTATATTTATGTTCTTATAATAGAAGGTTGGAGCCTTCAGGAAGACATGAATGACTAATCTACAGAATATTCCATGGACTCGAAAATTGAAGAGAAACATGAGGAAGAACATGAATATTCCAAGAAAGAAAGAAAATTCAGAACAACCAATTGAACCTATTTGAACACACTAGAAGCAGTCAAGTAGAAGGAATGGAAGGAAGTTGTGATGAAGAAGGAATGTGAGAAATTTTGAAAAATACTTAATAGTAGATAGTAGAGGAGAAGTGGTTCTCGAGTATATCTCCACAGATGAGCAAATAGTAGATATTTTGGTTAAGCCTTTGTCCAAGATAAGAAGTTTGTGTACTTAAGGGGTAAGTCGGGGCTCGTGAAGATGACTTCCTTATTGAAAAAGGAAGTGATTACTCCCATTTTGGGAGGGAGCACTAATATGTTATTGATTTATGGACACTCATTTTCCAGTTCAGAAAATGGTCCAGGTTAGGCAGTTCCTTTCCAGTCCGGGAAGTGGTTCGATATTTCTGACAGATAGTCATTTTCCAGTTCGGAAAATGGTCATATTGGATAGTCATTTTTGTAATGAAAATGGTCTGATATATTGTTGATGTACCATAGACAACAATTCCCCTTGTGTCCAGTGTGGGGGAATGGTCTAGGACAGTCATTCTTCTTGGTAGTCACTCTGAGTAGTGGTAAAGTAGAATGGTCTGCCTTGCCGGGAATTCATTCTTTCAAAGTTCACAATTGTGAGAAGTTTCGAAGAATGGTCCATTTTGGAGGTTGGTACAAGAGAGTCATTTTCACAGGAAATGGTTAGGACAATCATTCCCTAGGGTAGAATCATTCTCTCCAGGATGCACTGTGTTTAGTGTCAGAGGAATGGCCCAATTAAGTGAATGGTATAGGTTCAACAATCAGGGACAAACATTCCCTAGGGAAGACTCATTCTCTCCAGGTTGCACTATGATTAGTGTCGGAGGAATGACCCAGTTAGGTGAATGGTCTAGGCTCATAAACCAAGGACATTTATTCTTCTATGCTTGGGAAGAATATTCCAAATAGGCCATGGATGATGTTTTAATTTCTGGGGGAAGATGATCTTTCAGAACTCACAGATGTGAGTAGAAGAATGGCCCATATGACTAAGTATGTATCATGATATTGTTGATATCATATGATATGATTGTTGTGGAGACTGTATGCTTTTGGACAGTAGTTGTATGCTACTATGGTGGATGTGATCCACTGGTAGTGACTGTGTGTCACTGGTTAGTAGTCATGTGTTACTAGGAGTGGTTGTGTACCACTGGATAGTAGTTGTGTACTACTATGGATAGACACAGTTGTGTTCTATTGGATGGAATTGTTTCGATTTCCATGGAGACTATCACTAGTGTTGGAGATGATTTCCATCTAGATGGGCAGTCAGTATGATTATGGACAAACATTCTCTAGGTGGAGAATGGTCCAGGTAGGACAGATTTTTGGTGGACAGATATCCTCCCCGTGGAGGATGGTCCAAGTTGACAGATTGTTGATATATCATGGACAACTATTCTTCTAGGACGTATGTATGGATTAGAAGAATGGTCCATCTCCTTGATTTCACAGTAGTGACCAGAGTAGAGAAATTGGTACAAGACATACATTTTCCCTAAGTTCACAGTAGTGGCCAGATGGAAAATGGCTTAGGACAATCATTCTTCTAGGAAGTGTGTTCGGATTAGAAGAATGGTCCTTGTAGCCCATGGCGTGCCTTTCAACATCTATTGGAACAATTATTCTTCTAGGACATATGTATGGATTATAATAATGGTCCTTGTATCACTCTATGGAGTGAGTGACTTATTCACCATCATGCTTGATTAATCAAATGGATTATGGCTTTGAGAGATGATGCAATTGATTCTATCAAATGATACTGATAGTGATGATGTTTCTCGTGAGTTGATCTACGTGATCATGAGATAGCCTGTGTGGCTATGATGATTCTACTGGTTGAATGGTTTATTTGTGGCCAATACCTTTGCCTTTAATAGCTCCCTAGATAGGAGGGAGTGTTGATATTATGGTAGATGTGGGAGGTATTAACCTCTACGTGTAACCTTTGATTAGACTAGAATATTTCGGGAAGAAAGAGAAACCCTAAACAGATGTGTCAGAACTATGGAAGACATGTCAGCTCAGTAGAATATATAATATTAAGGTATTATACTCCAAGAAGATAAGTAGGATCCACATGAAAATGATAAACACAAAATAAAATTACCAGAAAGTTAGGTCGGCCCAGCCAGAAAATTCACTAGACAGATTGGTATAAATAGAGGACATCTTGGCTCATTTGTTAACTCTCTCTTACCCATAAAACTAGAAACAATGCTCAAGTCTGGAGAAGGAGTGCAGCTACAACTACCACAACTGGGATTTTTGGTCTTTGGTTATGGTTTGTACATTCTTCCTTGGTTATGGTTTGGATTCTTTCTTTGGTACACTAGCTTTGGAGAGAAGTATGCTACATTGTTTGGCTATTGGTTCTAGGGTTTGCTTACAAAATTATTTTGTCTGTCAAGGTTAAGGTTCTCGGGGGTGGCCTTTATGTCTATGGTTGGGTGACAATATTGCTATATTGTCTATGGAAAAACGATCCCATCCATTTTTTTCTAACAGAGAAAATGGCTCTTGGGTGAGAAATGTGAAATGTAATTTTTGTTATTGAGAATTCAACATTTTCAAAATTGCAAAGGAATTGCTTATGCAATGAAATCTTGAGAGTTTATGGGTTTATGGAAAGTTTGATGTGATGCAATTAAAAAAAAAAAAAGATTGACTAAATTTGACTATTAACCCATTTTGATAGATTCTCGGAAGATTGTTTTATGGCGCTAAATGAAAGAAAAATTATATGTGACAATTGGATTGGAGAATTGTGTTGCAAATCCTTTCCACTAGATCATCAATTCTCATACTTTGGTTTGTTTTCATTTTAGATCAGAAACTCTGGGAATGTTTACATTGGGATTAATATTGAATATTTAACATTTTTTTTTTATTGTTTATTGCCCTTGGTTTCCTTTTAAGTTTTCACTGAAAACACTTCTTATATTGTTGTTTATGTATTTATTACTCGTTGTTGTTTTCTATTTTCATTTTTCAACCAGTTTTCATTCTTTATGGATGATTGACATTCTAGCTTCAAATTTATTTTATCTTAGTTTTCTTTTCCATGAATGGACTTCTGATTTCAGTCTTAATTTTTTCTTAGACAGATTTCTTCCATCTTTTGATTTGAATTCTGGTATTTTCCTAAGCTAGTTTGACTCTTAGTCCACCTTAAGGATTACTCTTTGAATTTTGGTGAGGGGCTGGTCCAATTCTGGTCACATACTAAAGAATTTTTTTACAAGTCATAAGATGCATGGGATGCTCTATCTGAATGAAAATTCATAAAACTCTCAACTGTAGGTAAACATTGATAGTTTTGGTGGAACACATGTGCTTGTTGAGAGTACCATGATAATCCATAAGTATAGGAAAGTTTCTATCCACTCTTTTCTTTGAGCTCCATCCACTTCACATTAATAAAATGGTCAATACTATGATGGTTTTTGGGGAGACCTGTGAGTTAAGATAAAGTAAAAAACATCTACTCCGCAAATCAAAGTAACTCTTGTATCACCCCACTTCCTTCACACCCTATGTGCATATGCATATCTATATCTAAAATCTAAAAGGGTGAGCATATTCTAAAATAAAAAACAAAGTTGTCTTGGGTTAACTTGTCTGTGCACGAGTTGTAAGACCCAAGGATCGGTTTAAATATGACCAATAAACCCACCAGAAATCAACACTTTTGGCATCACCTTCTTGCGTAGATGAAGTCTCACTTGAGGTATCTATTGGGACTGCAAGAACCAGGCTTCTGCAAAAGTAAGGGAAAGGGAGGAAGATACTTGAGTCATTTTTCCGTCTTCTCTCTATGTGTGTGATTCGACTCTAGTTAGTATTACTTTCTTTTAGGTTTTTGTACTTAGAATATTTCTGATTATTACAGATATTCTTCACAGTTGCATTCATGAATATTACATCACAATTAATCCATAAACTATGTCTAGTCTAAGAAGCATAACAACATAATTCATAAGCACACATAAACAATTAGATACCATAAGACTCAATATCCTCTCTAAACCATATCTTTATTGATCTGTCTCTTTTGCTAATTATCTATTACATTCACGAGTCTGTAATAATCCATTTTATAGCCCCCTAACCTCTCATTCTGTTACATATTTATACTTCAACCTAGGGCTTAAAACCCTAGTCTATTTATCCTAAAATTATTACAATGCATGGCCAACTCAGTTAACTGGTTGTTTCAACGACTTTCTTCTTCTTCTCTCTCTTCATGCATCTTTTCAGTTGTTCTTCTATTTCTGGAATGTTGTGTTGTTAGTATTCTCTTGCGCTTTCTTCTCTTTCTCTCTTGATTTATTCTTCTATATGTTCATTGTCTTCCTTCTGTGGATTTTCCTGTGGAATGTGTCTTAGTTGTGAGCTACTTTCCTTCATCTGCACACTTCCCTTATACTTAGGTTTTTATCCCAACATTATATCCAAAAATTCCTATCCAAAAGTCTCACAACACTCACCTATGGCTCGTCGCAAGCCACTCATGCATGTTTCATGTTCTTCCAATCTGAAATGAAGGCTTGAGAGGCGGCCTTAGGGACCTCTACCTCTTTGAAAACTGCGGCCTTTATTGTTGCTATCTCCTCTACGGCCTGCAGGGTCAAGTCTATGAGTTTTTTCTCTATTTCCATTTTTTCTTGTTTAGACTTACCTTGAATAGTGACCAATTATCCAAGGATCCTTACTACTTCTTCTTGCCTTGTACCTAGTATTTTTTACAGGATATTTTGTTGGTCCCTCAGTCTCTCCACTTCTAAACATGTCTGTCGCTGAGCCAAAATGGCTTCCATACTCTATACTGGTGGCAGCGTAGCCACCTTTTATGTTGCCTCGTGCACATGTTCCTGTTCTTCTCTTAGCTTGGCCTCTATGGACTTCATTTCTGGGTCTCCCATGAGATCTGTCCACACATGCGCACTCTCCTCGCACAGTTTGTGCATTCATCTTCTACTTATTGATATTGACAACTGCTATCGTTTCCATCCTCACCCTAACTTCATGCACCTCTGGTGGCATTCCAGGCGTGACCCTCAGTTGTAAATTTTGTATCTGCTCACTAAAGCCCTTAATGACTTCTCCAATATTCAACAATTGTTCCTCCATAGTGGCTTCTATTACAAGGGGAACTTCTTGAACTTCCTTTTATAATTTATGGATATCTACTTTTGTCTTCTACACCATGGCTTCAACTTTGTCCTTTTCCTATAGTGATTTCATGGCCCTTTCCTCAGCCCCCTCATTATTCTTTATAAATTATTCTATTCGGCCTTCAATCTCCTTATTTTGTTGAAGTTCCATATCGTATTGTTCTTTCACTTGGGCTATTTCATCCCGTATTCTATCCAAGTCTCGGTTTGTTACGTTTCCTCTGTTCTTTATTTCCTGCACCAATTTTGCTTGCAAGTCCTGTAATCTTTGTATGGGTAGTTTTGATATGACTATATTAAGTTGGCCCAACGACTTTATTTGCTCCTGAAATTCGCCTGCTGGAAACTCTAGCTCATATACCTCAATCTATAAGTTCCAATGATCTCTTGTTAATTGTTTCATGGTCGTCTACATTCTTTCCACTTTTTTCCTTGGTCTGGTGGACGCAATGTAGGATGTTTCTAGTATTTGTTGAAGTATCCCCAGCTAGTCGTCTACCTTGCTCTTTTGTTCCTCTTGCTTCTTGGCTTCTTCCTCCCATATTTCCTCGGTGGTATCCTGTATCTGGTACCCAATCCTATCCATATCATCATTGGCTAGGATAAAAAATGGGGTCTTCCTCTGTGCCTTAAATATCTTCCATGCCCCTCCTGCCTGTTATGGCCCCTTATCCTTCCTTTTGAGCCCTGTTTCAAGGACTACAGATTGGATAGGAATATTTCAAGCACCATTCATTTGATCCTATTCTTCCTCACTTTTGTCTTGGCATTTGTCCTCTTCTGATGGCCCTACATTTTCTTCCGGCCTCTTCCACTCTTCCTCCTAGTCAATGATTATTAAGTTCACATCCTCTTTGGTAAATATATAAGTTCTTGGAAACAATTTCTGTGCAGGATCCTTTTTGGCTTGGACATATAGATGGTGCATGAAAACTCTAAATAGTGTGATATCCTTATATGAAATGACTACTTCCTCGGATATGCATGGGGTGGTCTCCACTATAGTAGTCATGAACTACAAATAGTTATAAAATGTGGCGATGTTGTTGTTTTACTGCCTCTTGATTGTTGTGTGCCATAATTTAGCATACCTAGTAGCCAAAGGGTTGTGACTTGAAGTGCACATGCATTGTTAATATGCGAGCTCTTGCCACCCAACAAACACAATGAGGATGAGAAACCTTGCGTAATGAGATTCAGTTCCCTTCTCCTGGGCCTTTGTGTAATCTTGTAGAAATTGGTTGACTAAAAATGTATCCCAGTTCATCTGAACTCCTTCCTTGCATTTCTCTACTATTGAAATTGATGCAGTGGGTACTTCATCTTTGCAACATTTGGGCAATATTTTCCAGGCCAAAACCTATGTCATGAACCTGACATCCTTATCGTTGATGCTCTTGACATCCAACCCCCTATTACCTCTAAATGTGTCAATTTTGTATTTCATGGGCTCGCAAAGGACTCACTCTCCTATTTTATTGAACAATAGTACTGGGTCTTCCCATGATTTGCATAACCATGTGATAAGAAAAATCAACAAAGTATCAATCGATACTTGGGGATCAATCCGGAGTGTCCCCCCATGAACGCAGTTGAGTAACACCTTTACACAAGCATTAGTTTTCGTACTTCGTTCGAAATGTGGAATTTCAAACTAGTTCAGTATCCATGCTTTCTCCAAGCCTAACACCCATTCCTAGGGCTCTAACAGAATTCATTTTGTGCCTGGGATGGTCTTCATTCATATATAATGATCCCTAGCCAACTCGAGGAATTTATGTGTATTTGTGATATCGTGGTCCATAAACTTCAGGTCAGTGATATTCTTGAGCATGTCTTCATCGCTACTGACATCGGCCCGAACTAGTTCTATCAGAAATGGGTACTTGGTATTCATTGGTACATTGATTACTGGTGTGTCATCCTAACTTGGGGGTAAATATTCCCTGTGAAAAAATGTTGGTGTCACCGGAGTCGAAGTTTCGGCTACCTCCTCAACTTCCACTTCTTATACTGGTCATTTTGGTTGTTTCTTTGTTGCGTTAGATGACCCTTCAACTCTTGGCAGAGCCATTCTAATTGTATGATGAAATCTTGGACTAACGTTATGTGTATGTGTGGGTTTCATTAGCTCGAATCTGTTAGTTTGTCTCTATTCTCTCTTGCTTGCATGAAATAATGACTTAGAGTTTACTGACTTATTGTTGTTTTTGTGCTTTCATGCCAAGTATACATGTCTCATCCTTCTTTAACTGCCTTGTCCAATCCGTCATCATGGTGGGTGACTGGTTAACTAAATGCACCTTTATTTCCAAATTCGTCTTATAATTTTCCTCTCGTACCGCTAATTTGTTCATGATTTCCAGCGGATTTTCCCATTTAAGAATTATGCGACTCTTTTTATGACCTGTCTTGCCTGCGACCTAACTGTCGTTTCCATGCCTTATGACTTTTATCAGTCTTGTCATTGCCAAACTGCACATTGGATATTTGTTATGTCATCTGTATCATGCGCAGTCGATCTCGCCTATTTCGTGGTGTAGTGTTATTTTTGTGTGTGTTTATCATTCCTTTTGCATATCCTCTGATACCTTGGTACTCAAATGCTCTTTTTCTTTTTTTCTATATCTAATTTTTATTTGATTTTATTTCTTTTTCTACTTTTTATTTGATTTTCCTTGATTTTCTTGTTACTGTGGTACAACTACTATAATAAAAGGGTTTTGACACAACCCATATTAATATGCATACTATCGACTGTTTGTATAGAGTTTCAGCCGACTCCCATTCACTATTCCTTCTAGTACTTTTCCATTCAAGGTTTTCAACCATGCAAAACCCGTCTAGGTTATTTGATGGATCACATAAGGTCCTAACCAGTGCATGCAAAACTTCCCTGGATGTTTCATATACTTGTTATCATAGAGTAGTACCAAATCACTGACTTGAAACTTCGTTGTTTTAATGTGGCGATCATGCTAGGCCTTCTCTCTAGCTTTCTAGACATGCTGATGAAATCCTACAATAAACCGGTCCTCCTCAAGTTGTACTAATAGTGCCAACCTCTCCTCTATCATTCTATAATCCAAGAGCTTAGTTATTGTTGTAATGCGCAAGCTAGGTACAATGAAATCCATTGGCATCATTGCTTCCCATCCATAGACCAACCAAAAAGGTGTATGTCCTATCAGATTCTTACTTGTAGTTATATAATCCCATAGTACTGCAGGGAATCATAAGTCCCAATCATATCACCCTACATTAAAGATATTTGTCAAATAATTCTCCAAGATATTATTAAAATCTTCCACTATACTATTGGCTCAAGGGTGATACGATGTACTATTTTGATGATGAATCTGAAACTCTTTAGTCAATGCGACAATTGTTTTTCTAAGAAAGTGTCTCACTAAGTCATATGCATGAACATCCAAACCTCGTGACTAGATTCTTGAATATAAACCACACAACAGCCTCTGCAGTACAATCAGTAAATGGTGCTTCTCCTACCCACCTTGTCAAGTACTATGTTGTAGTGATAATGTACCTTTCACTTGATATTCTTGCTTGTGGATTGATAGGTCCTACAAAGTCAATGACCCACTTTTCAAATTCTTTCAACGTTACCTAGGTATTTAACATCATTTCATCTCTCCTAGATGGTTTTCCCACTCTTTGACATACATAACAGGACTAACAATACTACTTCGCATATTTATGATGCATAGGACACCAAAGACCTGCACACAAAATATTTTGAGTCATTTCCCTTCCTGTGTAGTGTCCTCCAACAATCCCATCATGCACTTATTCAAGTATAATCACCCTTTCATGTTCGAGTACACACCGTATCAATATTCCATTTGCACCTAACTTATATAAATTTCCTGCAATCAACTGATAGTCTGTTGCTTTCATTACCAATTGCTTCTTCTACAAAACTATCATCTAGGAGGGAGACATGCCAGTACTTATAAACTCCACAATTTCTAAGAAGTAATCATCTACCATCCTTACTGCAAATAACTACACATATTGTAGGATATCATCTAAATTACCTGCATCTTCTCCTATCAATATGCACGATAAATTATGCGCGATAGATTATTTGGTCCTACATTCAACCTCCCTAGTTTTACGATGACCTCAAATTCATATTACTTAAATAATAATAGACATATGCATATTCTTCCTCCCAATATGGGTTTGTTGACTAAGTACTTTAATGCAGAATTATCTATATACATATTGAAGTGGGACGCTAGTAAGTATTGTTTGAATTTTTGTAGTGCATAGACCATTGCCAATCCTTCTTATTCTACAGTTGTATAGTTTGTTTCTGATATAGACAACTTCCTACTTGCAAAACGATTGGATAATATATGCCCCCTTCTCTAGGTTGTGACAACACTGTGCCCAACGCTATGGATGATGCATCTACATGTACATGGAACTCCTTCTTCTACTCCGGAAGTAATAGAATTGGTGCGGTTACTAGTTTTTGTTTCAAAGTGTCCAACCCCTTCTAGAAGTCATCATTCCATTGGAACTTGGCTTCCTTCTTCAGTAACTTTTCAATGGGTGTTGTAATCTACGCATATCCTTTGATAAATTTCCTGTAATAACCAGTATGACCCAACATTTCCCTCATCTTTATGAGTGATGTCGGAGGTTCCAAGCCCAAAATTACTGCAATCCTGGTTGGATCGACTAATAGTCCTTGTTTTCATATGACATTTCCTAGAATAATTCCAAATGACACACTAAATATACACTTATTGAAGTTCAGATAAATTTGACACTGTCTGCACCGATCTAACATGAGTCGAAGAAGAAGATAGTAAATTGAACATCGTCTAATCATCCAAGTAAATTTCCAAGAATTTGTGGATGAACTCCTTGGATGCTACCACTACTACCATAGAAAAAACCATGGGGGAATTCTTCAATCCGAATGGCATAATTGTATACTGATAATCACCCCACTCCATCACAAAGGTAGTCTTGTGTCTAACCTCTTGTGCGATTCTTATCTAATGGTACCCAGAGAATCCATCTGTAAAATAATAAGTTTCTTGACCTCCTATGTTTTCTAGTACATTATTCGTGAATAGTGTTGGGAATGGATCATGTAAGTCTACGTCATTCAGTTTCCTTAGATTTATGAAGATCCTAACTTTGCCTGTCTTCTTGTCCTGCACCACCATTGGGATAATCCACTCGGATTATGCTACTCGTTAATGTTCCATGTGTCCAACATCCTATCTATTTGAGCCTTAACATTCTCTTTATACCTTGGATTTAACCTGTAAGGTCTCTGTCATATTGTCTTAGCTCCAGGTTTCAGTGGAATCCTCATCTCTCCTAAGTCTACCACTATCCCCTTCATCTCTGAAAATGTTGTTGGGAATAAGTCCCGATATTCCCATAATAAGTTTTCAACCTTCTCAATTGTCTGATCATTCCAATAGTATCCTATCTATGCGAACTTGGGATTCTCTAGCATCCCAATATTTACCTTCTTCATCTTTATAGGTTGTGTGTATGCGGAAAATGCAAGCTTTTTCCCTTCTACTGCTCGTTCTCCTTATGTCTTAGGTATTTTTACATTCCTATGATCCTCCTCCATGTACACTTCCTTCGCTAGGTTATAGTATTCTAATAGCTCATGGACATTCATCTTGGCTTTATGCACACTGCATACTGGTACTAGTTTCATCATCTCTACCTCTGAAAAGATCTTCATTTGAATCGCTTGTCATGATGCATATATAGATTGAGATTCATGTTCAAATGTAAATGTGATTTCGAATATCTAAGTAAATTCTTCCCATATTGTTGTCTCCCTGCGCATCTCCAATTATAAATACCAATTATTCGGGATTTTGTCCAAGGCGTGTATAAATCTGTTCATCCACTCTATTTTTGGTATTCGGCGCTATAAAGCCCTACATTTGTTCACGTGACCCGTCGGGTCACTCTCTCCTATGTACTTCTATGCAATTTCTTCTTCATCAGATCCAAAGTGTATTTGCATTAGTTTACTTCATTGTGACCAGTATTTTATCCCATCTCTGTGTGCAGCCCACCATCTACCTGGAGTCTCCTTTAAGACGACATCTGGTGCCAACATTCTTTGTTTTTCGGGTACCTGTAACTCAAATGATTTTACAAACATGTCTATCTCAGTTAGTCCATTGTACCTGGGTGGGTCATATAGCTCCATTCCAATCCAGCACAAGGATCGGTTGATACATGCACATCATCTAGTTGACATTTCATGCATCCTTTTCTACCAATTCTTGACACTGAATTATGAATCTAATGTGCACGAACAAATTCTTCTCCAACTCATTGCACCATTCATTTTCAGGTTGAAATAATCCTCCATACGCATAGTCATATTGTATAATTTTTCAATGCCATTCCCTCTAGTTGGCTATGTGTAGCTCTTTCCTTATGATGGGTCCAAGGGTGTGGTAATTTTTAGATCCCCAACCTCGAATATAATCTCCATCCTTTTCAAGTTAATGATTTCTTGGTTATCGAAATCCCATTTCAGCCCCATCAATGATGGATATGGTTGACTATCATCTATGATCGCAATAAATTCAAAGTTTCCCATGCTACGCACCCCATATATGTTCATAGGTACTCCCATCAATCACCCAATCGAGACTATCTTATTTTTATTTGTAAGCCTTAAATGAACATGGGACCATACTAACTCGGGTTCACCCATCATATCCCATGTCTTCTTAGGTAGCACATTCACATCAAACCCTAATTCCAATATAATGTTATCCACATCATACTCTCCAATCTGTGCATTGAACTTGAATTCTCCATTGGTTCTCTTCCTGTGAAATACCTGGTTTACCATTCTTTGTGAAACAGGGGCGTCTCTTACTTTTGTGCAGTGATCAATCATGTTATATAATGTACTTAGCACAGTTCTATATTTCATTATTTCTACACAACTTCTTAAGAATTATGTTAGTGTACTTACCTCCACCATTGGCTTCTCTATCACAACTTGATATTCTATACGAGGCAGTGATGATGTTGATGCTCCCCCATGTTTCCCAAGTATTTATTTTATTTCTCTTTGCTATGTATGTTTCTCCTTATGTGGATCAAATTATTGTATAGGACCTGTTGACTTCCTTACCCACTGATCAGTCCGTTTTCCTTGATTTGTCATATCAGTCCCTGTTCTAGCTCCTCCACACATAAAAAATACTACTTTTGGTCCTTCATTACGTCTTTCGACTTATATAATTTCAAATTTTTGATTCACATTTTGGTTTTGGTTTTCTCTAGCCTACCACTTCGTATCCAATTGGAGATAGTCTTATGTCGAGTGATCCAGTGCTGTGCAATATGTGCACATGGTACATGGATTCTGGAAATCACAGGCCAAGTGTCTGTTGGAATTAATTCACACACACCTAGGATTTATTTTACCTAATTTTTTTCCTATGTTTATTTGTCTTTATCCAGTATCCTAAAGTTTAGGGAGAATATTCCTCTAGGAGAATATTCTCTTCAATTTTCACTTTAGTTTTACTAGTTGAGTGGAGTCTAGATGCTACATTGGTTTTGTCACCATGAAACATTGGGATCATCACCAGCTAATGCACATTATTCTTGGTATCATCACCATAGTAGTTCATTACCCATGATTACCTGATCTCTTCCTCACTTCACTCTCTTTCAGTCAGTTAACTGAAGGCTAGTAGACTAGTTAACTCAGTTAGGTGGCAGTTCACTCCCACAACTGCCCAAGAGACTAGACTAGGTGGTAGTTCACTCCCGTAACTGCTGGTGTGTGTCCAAATCACTCTAGACTACCACTATGGCGCATTGGCTTCACCTCCAGTGCACATTGGTTGAGTTATACAGAGTATATCATGTGTAAACCATTCATTATTCATTACGGTTAATGAGAATTCTTCCATTCTTTCTCTCTTTCTTCTTCTTTCATAATTTCTCTCTACAAATGTGTGTGGTATTTTTTAGCTAGATATATTATGTGTAGGTTCAACACATTTACATGGTATCAGAGCCAGTGAAATTCTAAGAAAAATATACACAAATTATTTTTGCAGGTACCAAAGATTGAAGACAACAGAAAAATGGAATTCCCAAAAGAATTCATTCTTACACCTTACAATTACTTTGCATGGAAGGAGAGAATAATAATTCATCTCCGAACCAAAGGATTTTACAGGTTAACATTGAATACAGAGACAAAACTGACGTCATCCATAGAAAAATCCAAGTATCTAAGTCGAATGGATGAAGCATTTAGAACAATTTGCAGTCTCATCTCTCTTGATCTCCTTTTTCACATATCTTCCTGTAAAACCCCCAATGAAGCCTGGAATGACTTGGAAGGGATATTTGGAAAATAGGATGATATGAGGGGACACATGATCAATTATGAATTTCTCACATTGCGTCCAAAAATCTTTGACAATCTCCAATACTTCTTTACAAAATACAAGGATTTACTGTCGCAAATAAAATCTTGCAGGGTTGATAAATCTAAGGAGAAGAAGCAAATGCTTCTCACCATTCTCTCCAAAATTGGTCTTGATTTCTCCATGTTCATATCCAAATTCCTTGGATATCACATCCACGAGGGTTCCAAGAAGAAGAATCCAGAAGATCAGAATCGCAAGAAAGGAAATTCTATCCATGCCTTGATTTCTATCAACTCCTATCTCGATGATTGGATCGTAGATTCAGGAGCATCACATCACATGGCTGCCACAATAGTAGTCTATTCTTCATTGGAGGAATGCAAAGGTCATCCTATTCTGATGGGAGGAAACTCTCCAGTTGAGGTCACTGACAAAGGAAGGATTGAAATCACCAACGGAAGCTTCGAGAATGTGTTGCATGTTCCCAAACTTTTCATCAATCTTCTCTCCATGTATCAGATGACGAATTCCAGCACCAGAAAAAAATTCATATTCATGCCTAATGAAGTGGACATCTATGACATGCAAACCAATTCTAGGGTTTCTACCGGTGAGGTAAATCATCGATCTAGATTGTATACATTTTATGAATTTATTGAACCAAATTTCGGTTTACTTCTTACCCATGCTGATGAAAGTAGTAGGATATGGAAAAAAAGGTTTGGGCATTCAAATTTCATATATATGCAACAAATTAGCAAGAAAATATTGGTTTATGGTCTACCATACATCCATTTCTCCAAAGGAATCTATGAGGGATGTGTTCTCGGAAAACACCCTCAAGAGACATTCGACAAAGGAAAGACTCAGAGAGCTTCCTCTCCTTTAGATATAATCCATAGTGACCTCATGGGTCATTTTCCACATCCATCAATCAAAAAATTAAGGTTTTTTCTCATTTTTGTTGATGATTTCTCACGTTTCACATGGATTTACTTTCTCAAGCAAAAATCTGAGGTCTTTCAACACCTCAAAGATTTCAAAGCCCTGGTTGAGACACAGTCAAGAAAGAAAATCAAAGTCCTTTGAACTGATAAAGGGGGAGAGTATGTCAATCATGAGATCCAAAATATTTTTCATGAGGCAGGGATTCTGTTGCAGCATACAGTTCCCTATACTCCACAACAAAACGAAGTTGTTGAGCGGAAAAACAGATCTCTAAAAGAGATGGCATCTTGCATGCTACATGCAAAGTCACTACCACAGAGAATATGGGTCGAAGCACTGAATTGTGAAACCTGCATCCAAAACAAATATCCCCATAGATCTATCAAGGATAAGACCCCCTACGAGGCTTGGAGTGGCCTCAAACCGAAAGTGACCCACTTTTGTATTTTTGGTTCACATGCATCCCGGATTCCCTCTGAAAAGAGGAAGGCACTTGATCCACTAAGCATTGAGTGTATATTTGTTGGATACCCCGACGATGTGAAGGGATATAGAGTTATTGATCTTTCCTTGAACCAGATCATCATTGAGCTTAGTGTCCAATTCGAGGAAAGTGTTTGGCATGTAGCTCAACAGCCGCATGCAAACACCTTCATTCTTCCACCTATCCAAGATGATGAGAATCCACATGTCGACTCTTATTCAGAAGAGAGTTCTAATTCAGATGATTCAAATGATCCAAATACATAGTTAGTACAATCATATACATAGTCAGTGCATCCATATGCAGATGCAGAGCCACAACAGAGGCCCAAGTGGGCCCAGACTACTCTTCAGGATGCATGGGATCTTGTTGGTGATCCATCTGATACTAGGAGGACTCGATCTAATTTCGAGGAGCCTCTTATTTAACTCAATGCCATTGAACCATTCCCCTCTAGGAATCTTTTATTGGTTTAGTCTTCATATCCACATTCTTATGGTGAGGCTACTGCAAATACCTTTTGGGAATCTGCCATGCAAGAGGAGTACAACTCCCTCCTTGAGAACCAGACTTGGGATCTGGTTCCCCTTCCTTCTCGAAGGAAACTTTTCAAGTGCAGATGGGTCTATAGGACCAAGAGTGTAGCAGATGGACAAATTAGCATATACAAAGGCAGTCTTGTTTCCAAAGGCTTTCAGTAGTTACATGGCATTGACTATGATGAGACCTTCACTCGAGTAGAGAAGATGGATTCCATACGATTGGAACTTGCCATTGTGGAAGCCAAGGGATGGGAAGTCCATCAGATGGATGTGAAGAATGCATTTCTTCACGATGATCTCTCTGAGGAGATATATATGGAGAAACCCAAGGGATTTATGTAAGATTCATATTTATGGCCTCAATCAAGCTCCGAGGGCATGGTATGCCAAGATGGACTCCTACCTATTGTCACAAAAATTTGTATGTTGTAAATCAGACCCGAATGTCTACATGCTCAAGATGACTAATTCACTTCTACTCTTAGTTTTGTACGTTGATGATTTGTTGATCATTGTTTGCTCGAATTCAATGATTGTTGTAATCAATATAATTCAATGATTGTTTGATACACTTGTTCCTTGGACTCGAGATCAGTCAGGATGCATCTGGCATCAAACTATCTCAGGCCAAGTATGCTCAAGATCTCCTTGAGATATTTCACATGACAGAATGAAAGTCTACTCTGACTCATTTCGTATCAGGATTCAAACTTGAGGATGGTGGGGACAATCCACTGGTTGACAACACATTGTACAAACATCTAGTGGGGATATTTTGGTATCTCACACACTCTAGACCAAACCTCTCCTATGCAGTTGGCGTAGTTTCCAGGTTCATGAAGGAGACACATGAGATACATTGGAAGGCTACAAAGTGTATCCTTCGATACATATAGTGAACCATCACCTTTGGGATTCATTATGCAACAGACTTTACATTGGATCTCATCGGGTACATTGATTCTGACTGGGCTGGCGATAACATTGATCATAAATCCACATCTGGTTACTCAATCAATTTTTATTTCCGGGCCTATTTTTTGGTCAATCAAGAAGTAGCCTTCCACTTCTCTATCTTCAGCCAAGGTAGAGTGAATAGGGTAAGTTAACATAACCATTCAGGTTATGTGGCTACAATATTTTCTCACTGAGTTGGGCATTCAATTTTATCGGTCGATCATCATATGGTGTGACAACAAGAGCACTCTGAAGTTTTGCAGAGATCCAGTTCAGAGGCAACAGACGAATCACATCAAGATGCACATGCAGTACATCAAGGACTTAGTACATGAGGGGATCATCGACCTACATTTATGTCCTTCAGCAGAATAAACAACAAAAATATTCACCAAGACCTTCATCGAGCAGAAGTTCCATTCTCTACGAAGTCATCTTGGAGTGAAGGACATAGTTTCCTGGAAACTGTAGTTCTTATTTTTTTTTTACTTACATTGTACCTTGAGGGGGGTTTTCCCTCTTTCCTCACTTTATTTCAGTGTATATTTTGTATTTGGGTACCCACCATGGCCTCGTTGGCGGGACCCATTCTTTATTTTCACCATAGTGATGTTTAGGGGGGGTGTTGGAGTTACTTCACACACACCTAAGATTTCTTTTTCATAATTTTTTTCCTATGTTTATCAGTCTTTATCCAGTCTCCTAAAGTTTAGGGATAATATTCCTCTAGGAGAATATTCTCTTCATTTTTCACTTCAGTTTGACTAGTTGAGTGGAGTCTAGATGTTGCATTAGTTTTGTCACCATGAAACATTAGGATCATCACTAGCTAATGTGCATTAGCCTTGGTATCATCACCAGACTATTGTATTACCCATGATTCCCTGATCTCCTCCACACTTCACTCTATTTCAGTCAGTTAACTGAAGACTAGTAGACTAGTTAACTCAATGAGGTGGTAGTTCACTCCCGCAATTGCCCAAGAGACTAGACTAGGTGGCAGGTCACTCCTGTAACTGTTAGTGTGTGTCCAGATCACTATAGACCACCACTATGGTGCATTGGTTTCACCTCCAGTGCACATTGGTTGAGTTATACAGATTATATCATGTGTAAATTATTCATTATTCAATACGGTTAATGAGAATTCTTCCATTATTTCTCTCTTGCTTCTTCTTTCTTAATTTCTCTATGCAAATGTGTGTGGTATTTTCTATCTAGACCTATTATGTGTAGGTTCAACACATTTATAGTGTTTAGGTTGATTACAATTATAATAAATAATCGATATGTTTCCTCCTCTATCAAAAGTTCCTCTACCCAGAACTCTACCAAAGTTTCCTTTGTTCCTCCGATTGAAACCTATCTGACTATTATACTGTGCACCACCCCCCTCTGTGGTGGAATTTTATTCTTAGATTCAGTACATATGCGATGCATGCTCCCTTATTAGGTTGAGTGAACGACAATCCTTCTCTCCGTGTCCCACTGACTTGCAAAAATTGCAAAACAAGTTCTTTGGTGTACACCGATACTTCTGTAGTAATGGACACTCAGTGGGGTGATGACCCCATTTATTACATATCTCACAATATCCCCCCCCGAGTAGTGGATTCGACGATCCAACTACCAAATATTACACGAATGTTGGGAATTTATCCTTATGATGGCCCTTCATTCTACATTTGGTACACCAAACTTGTTCTCATTTCTCCCTTCCTTTGGTAATCTCAGCCAGTTGAATTGTCACTGCATCCAACTGTATCTGAACTTGTTCCATTCCTCTAATATCTCCTGTCAGAGATGCCTCTAGTTTCATTGCAATTTCCAGAGCCTCGAGCTGCAACATAACCTTCTATTGAATCAAGGGCCTACGAATGTGTGGTAGAATTCATGCAATAAACCATTCTTGATGTTGTTGGTCTAGAATTTTGAAAGTCAATCTCCCCATCACATCCTTAAATCATTGATCGAAATCCCATATGGACTCTGTTTGTACCTGCTTGATCTCTTTCAGTTCTCTGATGTACTGTGACTGTGACTTTTACTTTTTTAACTCCTTTAGTAGGGATTTATTTATCTATTCCAAAGTTCTAGCCTTTCGTTTAGGCATAATAATCTGTAACTTCATATACCATACTAGTGCACGCCCTCTAAATGTTGTCACTAACTGCGGAATCTTCACAGGCTCATCTTGTATGTTATTAGTGGCCCAAACTATTCCACACGCAAACAAGTGTTGTTCCGGATATTTTCACCCCACTCCCTTGAATTCAGGAATCCTAAGTGTATTATCTACTCCCACCATGTTGGTTTGTGTAGTCCCTCCTCTTGGTGATGCTAGTGGAATCTAATTCTAACTTTGACTATGTGCACTACTCCCACTATTTTGATTGCTACTACTCTTTCTTCCTTGGATAACTATGATATATTTTGACAAGTATTCAAATGTTATCTCTGATTGTGGTGACGCACATGGGGTCATGGATTCAACACAGGATCCTGTCTGAGTAGGACTTACTGACTCTTATATTACTAGACTGGACTGAAACTCCTCTTTTTCTCCTCCTATATATGGTATCTCAATGATTCAGACTAGTGTGAAAGTTTCTCTTTCCTCTAGATCACTGTCCTGCTCTTCTCTCCTAGCCCCAGTATTTTTCCTCTTCTACCTCCTTCCTCCACACAACTCTCAAAACTCGTACTCTTCCCCAAGTATACTTCCCTCTCACATCCCCAATCCCTTCTTTCTTTTTTCATTACTTTCTTCATTCTCTCAGATGATCCTCCTGTCACCCTATGGTTTCCCCTATGTGCACAAAGTCCTTTTATCCATTGAACTTCATTATGATCACATGTTTTTCACATAACAACATTTTTATCCATGTATTTAACGATTTCAAGAACCTTCTACATAGACCTTTGAAAAAGTCTCTTTCTGCAAC
This sequence comes from Picea glauca, assembly GCA_000966675.3. Taxonomy (NCBI): domain Eukaryota; kingdom Viridiplantae; phylum Streptophyta; class Pinopsida; order Pinales; family Pinaceae; genus Picea; species Picea glauca. The sequence goes on along the minus strand of JZKD02S1671204.1, from coordinate 299,112 downwards.
ATTGTTGGCCCTTGACCAAGTTTTTAGGAACACTTGGTCATATTTGACCGTTTTTGAGACTTCGACAGCCTGTCAAAGATGGAGCACCAGGTGAAGCAGAGATCATGGGATCTCAGACCACTTTTAGTCCCCTTTTAGGGTTTTGGGTTAATGTAATGGGAAAGGGATGTTATCCCGTGAGCTTACCCACGCTTAGGCCCACTTTTGTATTGTATAAATAGAAGGATAGGAAATGTAAGAAGTAGCATATGTGATTGCTTAGTGCAATTGGTAGTGCATCTATGTGATGTCGAATAAGTGCTCTTTGTGAACTGTGTAAGGCTTGCAAGGCTACATGCAAGTTACTGTGTGGTTGATATAGAAAGCTAAGTGATGTAATGCAAGGAAGAAGGATCTAGCGAGCTGCGTAGATCTTCTGTCCTATGCGAAGAAGGGTTTTGGAGGCTTTGTTATTGTAACATCTTGAAGACGATAATAAAGAACAAGATCTTGTGGACGTAGCCCCAGGGGGGGGGTTGAACCACGTAAATCTGTGTGTTATGTTTCAATGTGTTTATCTTTGCTTATGCTCTGTTCTTTGATATATCCACTTATGATTTTTGCTTCTTTGATATATATGATTATTAGATCTGATGTGTATGAGGATGCTTAGTGCTGATCTACTAGATATGATATGGGTTACTATGGTTAAGTGTTGAAACATTGTAAATCTGAGTATTCGTCATGAAGCTGTATGTTGTCTACAAAGTATAATAAGGGTTAAATACTAATGAATGATCTATGCTAGTTCCTTGTAAAAGATATAATCACAGATATGTGTCCCAACTAAGGTTGCAGACACCCGAGTCTTGCAACCACCCCTGCCTCTACCTCGGGTGAGACTTCATCTGCTTCGCAGGTGTTGCCGAAAGGGTCGGTAGTTAGGGCTTTGTTAGTGCGCTCTTGAGCGTTGAACTCTGGGTCTGCCCTTGTGCCAACAAATGGTTCCATTGTCGGTACCTGAAACTATGATTGCTAGGAACTGAGGAAGAAGAAACTTTGTGCAAAAGAAAGATTTGTGCGTGGATTTTTTTCCCTAGTGCACAACTTTTTACTCGACCTGTGAAGCTTTGTGCCAGGAATAAGGTCAGATATGAAGAAAGGAAGATCATATCTGAAGAAACGAAGAGAGATCTGAACGCTCTGTGCTCTAAGAAAAGTAAAAGTGGGAATTTCTAAAAGAAAGAGGTCAGATCTGTAGAAAAGAGGTAATATATGTAAGCCGTATGCTCTAATAAAGGTAAGAATAGTTAAAATTTCTTAGATCTAGAAGCTTTGTGCTATGTAGAAGTAAGATAAGTGAAAAAAAAAAATCTAGAGAATGGATCTAGGTATGTTTGATAAATTCGGTCCTAGCTTAAAACCTAGGGCATTAATAGATGAAACAAAGTTTGATATGAATAAATCTGATAAGCATAATGATAGATATGTTATACCTATGCATAAAAAGAATTTTTGGACTAACAAATGGATGCAGGATCCTAGCAAGAATTTTTTGTAGGCTATCTACAATGATCCTGGTGCGCAATACATAATAAGTTGGGGATCATTTAAGAGAAAGAGAGGATTGACCCTATGTTACAGTTGCAGAAAACCAGGCCATCTAGCAAAGGAATGCCCTGGTGGAAAACCTAGTTGTCTCTGTTGCAAAGCTTTGGACCATGAAGTATTGGATTGCCCTAGAATGATTGCTAAGTTTGAAAGAATGAATCTGCATGAAGAAAACCCTAGGACAACCCCAAAAATAGCAGAACCCTAGAAAGAATTAAAGAAAGTATTAATACAGATGAAAGAAACCCTGAAGGAACATAAAGATGTCTAATTACCAGAGATCTTCAAAGAAAAGGAACAAGTCGAAGAAAGACTAGGGGACTTCGACATTGACTGTATTCTGGATGAAGAAACACAAGTGAACATTATGCCAGAAAGAACTTGGGAAGCTATAGGGAAGCCTTCCATGATTCTTTCACTAGGAGGAATAGGACTATTCAGAGGAAAAATGATGATGTTATGTGGAAAAATTGCTCAGATACCTATGACGGTCAATGGAACTTCGACAGAAGAAGATTTGAGATTATCAAATTTATTGAGGATGACTCCCCATTCACTATGTTACTTGGAAAACCTTGGATTGAGAGAGATCAAGCCAAAAATAAGAAATAAGAAAAGGTATTACAACAACAGAGATAAGAGCTAAAAGATTTCATGACCAGAAGGATCATGCAGTTGATTGAGGAACAGGAGAATAAATCAAATCTATTTGACACTAGAAGCTCGGATGTCAAAGAATTAGGGGACTCACAAAAGATTGGAGTATCTATACCAAATATAGATGAAGTAGTTCTCCGGAGTCTTGGGAAAGAACCTCAGTAGCGTGAAGTGACTATGCCCAAGGAAAATAAGAATCAGAACAAGAAAAGAACTATTGAGACGAAGCTCACAGGGAAGAAGGATAGAAAGCTAAGTAAAAAGAGAGCTTAGATTGACAGACTACAGAGGATTCCAGAGGGAACCTCTATGAAAGAAACTTTGCAAAATTAGAGCTTCACCAGGATATCAGAACGACATGGGTCACTTTGCCAGGCGAAGCAATATATCCATTCGAGGTCGATATATCTGTTCAACTGCCGCTCCGAACGGATCAAAAATCATTGATGGCTCATCACCGGACCATTAGACCATGCCATAACGGACATAACCAGAGTTAAGGAAGCCCCATATCTATTGCAAATGATCTGTTACAGAGTTACTTACTTAATCCATCGCGCCATGCATGGAAGACACTTTTTCTAATCGTGAATTTGAGTCCACAAACTACCTAAATTGTGAACAGTGATTACTCCACCCTTACTCTCTACCTTAATACAGTACCTACGTTACTTTGAGAATGTGAGATATTGATCCTGATCGTATATGTCCGACGAATTTAGCGCAACTAAAGAATCTATAAGAGAGGTACTCACTAGCCTCAGAGCTGAAAGAGTCATGTCGGAGCGAGGATTGTCTACAGGTTTACATGCATAATCGACGAGAGGAGTGCAAGCCTCCCCATCGACTGCTTGAGCAGGAACATCCCGAGCCAACACAGAAATAATAACCAAACATAAATATGATATGGCCAATGCGAAGTTGGTTCCATCCATCTTACATTCTTACATACCACCTCTAAGTGGTGTAATCAACAGAGATAGTGTGCCTAGATACTTTGAGTACAATCTAGTCACTGCATACCTGTTGAAAGGAGTACGCGTAGTCCACGCAGATCATGACAAGATCACAGCATTGAATTTTAGTGACTTCAACCTGGGGGATCGTAAAGTTTACAGCATACTTTCCCCATAAAAGTACCTAACCAGAACCAAGGGAAAGAATTTGAAGATCGTCCCTCAACAATGGACGATGAACCTTGTGCAGTCTACTCTTCTCAACGTTATGAAGATACCGCACTTCGACAGACACTAGGAGGTGAATTCTTGTGTGAAGTTGTTGCTAGAAAGTTACCATGGAGCATACTTATGGTTGAATCGTCGCATAACAGTTGATCCAACATTGATCAACCAGATCATCGAGCTTAGCATGCAGGGCCCTAATCACCACGATTACTATCTTGGAAAGACCGCGGATCATGCTCTTGCTCAGAAGATCAAAGAAGCCTATGGCGATGTTGAGAAAGGCACGCGAGGCTACAAGGTAGCTTCTATTGAAAGTGGCGCAGTGCACCTCACCTGTAAACTAATCGTAGGGAAGTTGATACGAAAGAATAGACCTATGCAAGTAGGCTTTTTAGTCGACCTCGCAGGGAAGTGCGCAGAGGGACTATAGATGAACTGGGGGAAGTACCTGGTGATCAACTAGAGATTGACTGCAGAGAAGCCCAGGATCAGGGGAATGAATTTATTTTTAGCTGGCTCTTGATACTTATAGCTTTCGTTGCATGGGAGCTACCAAAAGGTGCAACCTTCCCTGACATTTACCCCTTTGAACCACTGACTGCGAAGTTCAGTACACTATGGTACTCAAACAACATGAACAAGAAGTGGAAATCCAACGTCGTATTTCATACCTACTACACCCAGTTGAAGCTCATCATACAGCCTGAGCCTTGCATGACCCCAGATACTTTACATAGATTTTGACCTTTAATAAAGTTCAGTGCAGACCGCCATTTTATATATATTACAGCACGCGTTGATGAGAACAAGGAACAACTTCAGTCTTATTATAAGCTGACAGAAGAATACCTGGAGGAAATCACCAAGGAATGGTCGGTGGACCTCCTTATTCCAGTGGACCTCGCAGAAGTGTCCAACATTAACAGCCCAAAAGCTGCGTAGAATACACCTCGACCCAGTAAGACAAAGAAAACAAAGTAGACAAAGAAGGATGAGGAAATCCAATATGTAGAAAACAGATCTGTAAGAACCACATCCATTACACTAGATCAAGGAGGTAATGGCAAAGACTTAGAGGAATTCGAACAGAGGCCAGGAGACAAAGTAGAGATCATAAAGAAAAGGAAGGGTTCGCCTCCGAAACCTTCCTCCCAGAAGAAATCAAAAGCACCCGTGACTAAGATGAAGACCACGCTCACTCCAGATGACTTCAGTTTTCTCATTTCATCTATGAATGAAGCCATAGAAGAGATAACAGAAAAGAAGGAAGCTAAATAGGATACAATGTACAATAGAATCGATATCGAGCTCCAAGGAGTACAAAAATCTCTCCAGTCTAGCCGCACAGTCTCCTCTGTGCCCCTGCCAGAAGGAACAACAAAAGAAGGAAATGAACCAGTTCAACTCCGTAAGATTGTTGACACAGTCAAAGTATGCCTTCAGAAGGCACAACAAGAAACAATGCAGGCCACCCAGGCCTTAAATAAAGAACAAGAGGAAATCATCGAGCAATGCCGAGCCACACAATAGGAGAAGGACACTCTCTAGGAGAAATTTGAAGAAGACAGAGCGAAGATCCAAAAAGAGAAAGAGAAGTTGCTCGCGAAGCATATTGGGATTGAAGAAGCAGTCAACAGAGCATTTCACTCTATGACCGGCTTAGAACAGAAGGCAGAGGACCCCATAGAATGCCAAGTGATGACACTTGCTAAAGTTATTCAACAACTTCAACAAAGATTCATGGACTTAGAGCTTCAGACCATACCACAGACCCCACAAGAAGTGCGCAACCAGCAATAAATAACTTCCCGGAGCACTGTAGAAAGGATTAAAGAACTCATTAAGGAATGCAAACAGTTAAGTAGCAGAAGTGCGTAGATCTACGAGAACCTAACCGAGAACCCATAATTACATAAATTGGAGTCGCAGCTCCAAGAGGTGAAGTAAGACACCGAAAAGCTACAGGTGCAGCTGAAGGCCCTGTCACTCGTAGAGAGAATGAAGAGGTTTCCAGAGCAACGCACAACCCAACAACAGATTCACATGCTTCAAATTAAAGTAATGGAAGTCTCTCAACGACTTCAACCAATGTAAGAAAAGGCATGCCAACTGTTCACTGAAGTTGAAATCCAAGGAGTAGAACTTGAACAGGTTGTGAATACAACAAAACAGTGCCTAGAAGGGCCGGTGAACGAGGCACTCATGTAGGAGTTCACCGAGCAAGAGGCAGTAGCAATGTGGCAGGTCGAAGCATATCAAGCCAAGTTCAAGGAATTCAAAGCAGAATTGGTCAGACCTAAGTGACTCAGGATGAGTCACAGGTGAGTGTTGGGGGCCTGTTAGCCCTTGACCAAGTTTTGAGGAACACTTGGTCATATTTGACATTTTTTGGGACTTCGAAAGCCTATCAAATATGGAGCTCCAGGCGAAGAAGAGATCACGGGATCTTGGACCACTTTTGGGCCCCTTTTAGGGTTTTGGGTTAATTTAATGGGAAAGGGATGTCGGCTCATGGGCTTACCCACGCTTAGGCCCACTTTTGTAATGTATAAATAGAAGGATAGGCAATGTAGGAATTAGTAGATGTGATTTCTTAGTGCAGTTGGTAGTGCATCTATGTGATGTCGAATAAGTGTTATGTGCGAACTGTGTAAGGCTTGCAAGGCTAAGTGCAAGTTACTGTGCAGTTGATATAGAAAGATAAGTGTTGTAACGCAAGGAAGAAGGATCTAGCGAGCTACGTACATATTATGTCCTATGCAAAGAAGGGTTTTGGAGGCATTGTGCTTGTAACAACTTGAAGATGACAATAAAGAAGAAGATCTTGTGGATGTAGCCCCAGGGGGGGGTGAACCACATAAATCTGTGTGTTATGCTTCAATGTGTTTATCTTTGCTTATGCTATGTGCTTTGATATATCCACTTATTCTCTATGCTTCTTAGATATATATGATTGTTTGATCTGATGTGTATGAGGATGCTTAGTGTTGATCTACTGGATATGATATGGGTTACTACGGTTAAGTGTTGAAACACTGTATATCTGATTATTCGTCGCGAAGCTCTGTGATGTCTGCGAAGTATAATAAGGGTTAAATATTGATGAATGATCTATGCTAGTTCCCTATAAAATATATAATCACAGATCTGTGTCCCAGCTAAGGTTGCAGACACCTAAGTCTTGCAACCACCCCTGCCTCTACCTCGGGTGAGACTTCATCTTCTTCGCAGGTGTTGTCGAAAGGGCCGGTAGTTAGGGATTTGTCGATGTGCTCTTAAGCATTGAACCCTGGGTCTGCCCCTGTGCCAACAAACACTGTATGATTGAATGCAATCTACTGCAAATTTGGTAACATAACCCCCTAGTACACTATCCAACCAAAAATAAATTGCTCAAGTAGTTGGATTACTTACCGAATTTATTTTTCTTACAAATTTAGTTGTCCAATTCCTCGGCGCTGCAACACTAAACCTTCCCATTTTTTCTACTAATCGTTCAAGCCACTTGGTCATAGTTTTTGGCAATTTGCAAAGAAAATTACATGCATATCGGTGAACAACATACCTTTCCATGCATTTATGGTCACTCATCTGCGGGTTCCCGGTCTCTTGTCGTGAAAATTCCTGTTCTTTTCGTTCTAACCAGTTCGTGATCTCCTTCTTAGTCAGCCTCCAAAAAATTCCCTTAATCACAATTTCTCGGTCCCGACAATATAACCATTTGTTGGGTTAACTTGTGTGTGCACGGGTTGTAAGACCCAAGGTTTTTTTTAACTATGACCAACAAACCCAACAGAAACTGACCCTTTCAGCATCACCTCCTTGCACAGATGAAGTCTCACCCAAGGTATCGATTGGGATTGCAAGAACGAAGCTTCTGTAGTATTAAGGGAAAGGGAGGAAGATACTCGAGTCATTATTCCTTCTCTCTATGTGTGTTATTTGGCTCTAGTTAGTATTACTTTATTTTAGGTTTATTTTCTTAGCATATTTATGATTATTACATAGATTCTTTACAGTTATAGTCATGAATATTACTCCACAATTAATCCATAAACTATGTCTAGTCTAATAAGCATAGCAACATAATTCATAAGAACACATAAACAATTAGATACCACAAGACTCAATATCATCTCTAAACCCTCTCTTTATTCATATGTCTCTTTTGCTAATGAGCTATTACATTCACAAGTCTCACATAATCCCTTTTATAGACCCCTAATCTCCCATCCCATTACATATTTATACTTTAAAACCTAGGGCTTAAAACCCTAATCTATTTATCCCAAAATTATTACAATGCATGGCCAACTCAATTAACTAGATGTTTCGACTAGTTTCTTCTTCTTTTCGCTCTTCATGCAACTTTTCGGTTGTTCTGCTATTTTTGGTATGTCGTGTTTTCATCCTTCTCTCATGCTTTATTATCTCTCTCTCTTTCTTTATTCTTTTGTTAGTACGTTGTCTTCCTTCTGCACACTTTCATGTGGAATGTGTCTTAGTTGCACAGTAATTTCCTTCATATGCGCACTTCCCTTATACTTAGGTTTTTCTCCCAACATTATATCCAAAATTTCTTGTCCAACAATTTGAAGGAACTATTAATAGTGTGGGCAGTACAAGTAAACTCGTCGAGGCTATGGATGCCTACTGGCACTGGGGCTATGCTTGTATGGTACTGAGGAAACTTCGTCAGGGCTATGGATGTTTACTGGTAGCAAAGCAATGCCAGGAAAAGAGAGATGAGGAACACACTTAGGTAGATGTTTTCTTTTTTTAAACGTGAAAACCCATGGTCAAACCAAAACCAATATGAAGTGTGCAACCAGTAAAATAATTTTTCTCATTATTTGGCTTTTTGAAAAAAGTGTGTTAAATTACAAGTACTAATAACATTGGGTTATATCTTTTAGAATTTTAGCATCATTGTGATACCTATGATTATTGGAAAATTTTCTGTAGTTTTCCTAACTTATATTTAAAAATCATATCTGAAGTATAGGTACTAGATTTCTATTGACATATATAATTGGTTCTTCCAGTGTGTCGTCATTTGTTGTGGCTGCAACAACCCCACTTTAATTTTTCTTTTACAAGCGAAAGGAAAGGGGACGCTGTTATCCACATTTTTGGTTATCGAGATGATATTATGATCATGTCATGATAATAGAGAATCAAACTCTTCATTAAGAACTTTTTCATGAGAAAGGTTACACTTGTCAGTTTCCAGAAAGCATAGTTTAAAAGATAGTTCGCAGGCTGCATATATACTCTCCTGCGAGAATCCTTAATTCCCACAGGCTGCCTTCAGCTTGACTGCGAACTTCTCGCACTGTGTTCAAAGTCAGGGTGCGAACATGTTTCTAAAGAAGGAAAATGGATGAGTTCTCGATCCTTCTAGAAGGAATCTTCTAGAAGGATGAGTTGGCTTTCGAATAGTTGGCAATGTACTGACTTTCCAGATATGTTGGGATCATTCCCTATCCAAGTAACTAATCAATCTTCTCCTATATATTGAGGGGATTGCTCATGGAAAAGGTTAGAAGTTGACAAGCTAGCAAGGGATTGATTAGAGAACTTGTGCAAGACTGTATGGAGGATTGAAGCTACAACAGTAAGAGACTACAAGCTAGGTCATCATATGTAGGTGAACTTCTTCATGCATGAGCAAGTGTGTGTGTCAGAGCTAGGAGCCATCGAAAGGAGATCTACGACATCAAGGCTCAGGTTGTATATTTCTCTTTTAGTTAATTCAATATATGAATGTGTCCCTTTCCCATAATGATGATGTCATCTTATTACATGATTCTTTGATCACATGTATAGACTAGGTATTGAATATATTAATGCTTTTGTTGTGATTGGTTTGTTGTTGTGATTGGACGACACAAGAGCATCGGAGTAGAGCGAGGAACAACAGAGATTAAAGGAGAGCGTTCATAAGGTATGTGTACTATCCATTTCTCTTAGTTCATTCAATAGCTAGATCTAGGGAAAGAGTAGCATTCTGTCACATTTTGTTCCAGATTCAGGTGGATCTGGGGAGATTGGTCTGTGTCCGCACTCACGAATTTATCCTTAAACAGACGCCTATTAAAATTTTGATTTTATTTCCTTATCTTCTAGTTCTCGATCCTAATGCTATTTCTTTAGCTACCTTGAGGGAGTTGGGGGTCTTATCTTGATTGATGTCTGACTTTGATGGGTGTTGATTTTTCCTTTCGATCTATGATTTTAATTGTCTTCATGATTCTTATTGACCTGTGACATTTTGTTGACATTTGTTTGATAGAATTAACATGTCATATTCTAACCATTTGAAGATTCCTGAGTGCTTGGTGATCTGATGCATCTTCATGGTTTGTTCTATTGCATGTCCTGATTGGCTAAATCAAACTATGCATCTTTTTGTTTGCATGTTTGTGCTTCATGTTTTGATATTTATGATTTAACATGCATATTATACTAACATGTTTCTAACTATAAGTCTAAATTACATACTTTTTGGTCCTTCTTTTGAGTTGAGACATGGCACATGTAGTTTCAGAACACTCATCAACAGTCACCATGTTATTGCTAAACAAACCTAACACTCTCTTATAAATTGATTTAAAGGCATGGAATATATTATTTGTTGTATATGCATGTCTTATTTTAATCATATGGCTGATTTCATTCCTTTGTTTTACACGAGAAGGTTTGCAGAGACACTTCATTCAAGTGGCATCTTCATCTTTGAGTGGCCTGTGGGGAAATCTATTAATCCTTGTTTGCTACCTTGACCTTGATTCTTCCCATGATTCTCCTTGTTGAGAAGTAGATTACCTTTGCTTGTAGTTGTCTCTAGGTCTGAAGCCCCCAAAGGCTGTCAGATCCACCTTTCCTGTAAGTCTTTTCTTGAACCTCTTAATTTTGGTTTACACTGGCTCCTCTCTTGGTCATACCTCTCGCCAAATCCCATGCCAAAATCCCATTCCCACTCTTTATTATGAGTCCTTATCGAGATGTCACCTTATGCTTGTTAGTTATCTATCACATTCTCCCATAGTATCCGACGTAATGACCTTTTCCTGGACTTGATGGCTCTCATGTTCCTTGCAATATGAGCTTTTCCTCCCTTTGAGATGTGCATATTGAGTTGACTCATCCGTTTCATACACTAGGCTAGCATCGATAATTTTTTTGCTTTTCGCTACTTACGACGTTAAATTGTCACATGAAGCATCATCCTCTCTCCTTCATCGCTTTCCCTTCATTTTAGTCGAATTAAAATGTTTGATAAACTAGCCTAATTAACATGTACATATTTTCCGTCAAATAAATAAATAAAATGAAATGAAAAACAAATCAAATTTCTAATTTTAATTTAATTTTTATGTTTTTATTGTCATTTTGTTTTTGAACTTTTTACAAAAATATAAGGTGTATATAGTTTACCCTTATTATTTTTCCCTTTCCCACCTAAACATATTCCCTAGATCCTATTTTCTAGGCCTCCCTATTTCTAGGAATTTCCTAGAAAATAGGGATTTCCTATATTATATGGATTTATGGAAATTATATAACTTATATTTCAAATTTCCATTCCTCATACGCATGGAAAATTGTAATAGAATTTTTTTATTTTTTTTTGTAAGTTAGAAGTATTATATATAAAAGGCCTTCCAAGACCAAAAATGAGGTACAAAATACAGAGAATATCTGTACTGTAGTTACTGGACTGCCCCAACAGAGGGGAAACCAGTCCAGCCAGCAGGGGAGTCAAGCATAGGTAGTGTAATAGTCTAAGGAAATAGTCTCAAACTGACTGGACAACAACTAAAAAGAAGAGAAACTATTGAAACTTGAAGTGCCCCTATGGGCTTAGACATTTGGCAAATAACCTGGCCAGGTGGCGTGGACAGCCTCGAACCAAGGTTCCTCCTCAACGTATGTCACTTGATTTTACCACTGCATTCCATCTTCCACGCTTCTCTCGGCTCTGTCGACATCTGGTGAGGTATCCTACAGTGCGTGTTGTGCTATGTCCACCTCCACGGCCATGTCCTCATGCTTGGCTTGCTCCATCCCATTCCCTGCAGATCGTTGCGTCTGGGCGTTTCCTTCACTGGTCGCTACACAGGGTTCCTCTACTGAAGCCGCCTCTATCGGGTTCATGGGAAAGCCTCTTGAAGGGAGGAAAGGAGTTGAATAAGGACCGCGAATTTTCCATCCGTGGCTTGCAGACAGAATTGAAGGTCCTCCACCCCCTGACGGAGTTCGAAGACCAAACTGAAGAGAATAGTGAGGCTTTCTCTCAGCTACACGTCGAAGAAAGAGTTAGAGGACTGGTTCTCAGTGTTCTGAGGCTTGCGAGGAGGAAGTGGCTCTCCCACGGTCTTCCTTGAGGAATCAAGAACTAGTGCAAGGGGAGGCTCGACCGTTGGGGGAACAAGAAGGTGTCGTGAAGAGGAACACGACATCCTGGAGACGATAGCTAAGAAATCAAACTGTGAGACGGGCGGAGCGGGGGAGGCAGGAAGAAATGGCTCAGGCTGGAGGGATGGGGATGAGCAAGTGGAGGGCGAATAAGGGGGCGAGACAGAAGGCCGGCGAGGTTTCCATGGAGAGCCTCTTCGCAGCTACCCCCTTGGGCACGACATGAGGTTCGTCGCGTGATAGCCAAAGGAAACCAGGTGCAATAGGCATAGGTAGAGTGTCTGGAGTCGAACAGGGGCTACAATTGTCATGAAGGTTTGGGTTAAATCAGGCCATGGAAATAGAGGGGGGATCCAGTCGGATCGCGAGTGGAGACGGGAGGTAGACACAAGCAACCAGGCCATGAAATGAATCGTGAAAGGAGAGGGAAGCTGCATAATTAAGCCGTTGCGTCGTCGTAATGGCGATTTAATGCAGGATCGGGGTGGCGAGCGATGGCACGAGCTTGTCACATGGCTTCATGCCTCGTTGGCCGATCCTTTCCTCCTCCTCGCGCCAGGTGTTCCACACTAGCACCCCATCCAGGGGAATTGTAATAGAATTTTAATAGTATTTGAGAATTTTAATATTGAAAACATGAAAAAAAAATAGGGGTTTATTCTAATAATTCATGTTTTGTAATAATAATTTAAACTTAAAATAAAAAGTAAATAATAATAATAATAATAATAATAATAAAATATTCCCCCGACCATCGCATTCCGATGGTCGGTGTTCATTTACCATTCTTTACTCTCCCCACTCCGATGGTAAATCGTCGAAGCGATGATCATCATAGTGTGAGGTCAACTCCATAGCTCAACACTTTGACCGGCATGCCCAGACAAACCTTCCATCCACACATTTCCATGTTCTTTGGGGGGTGTATTATATGTTTTTTTATTTATTTTTTATTTATTTCATAATTTATTTTATTATTTATTTAGTTTATTTAATTTATATAATATTTTTTATTATTTTTTATTATTTTTATTCTATTTTTATTATTTTATTTTATTTAATATTTATTTATTAACTTATTTTATTATTAATTTATTTTTTAGTTTTTGTTTTTCATGAATTTATAATTTCTCATAGAATTACTAAACAAGCAACATGAATGGTCGTAGTGGTTAAGAACATATATTTGTTCCTCAGAGGTTATCAGTTCAAATCCAACGAAGGGTAATTAGTTAATTTTTCTTTAATTTTTTACATGAGATTAGGGTAATTAGTTTCTTGTTAATTATTTTCAATAATTGTAAATAAATATAACATAATGTAAATAATTTTGTTATTTTTTATTCTAACTTCATTTTTTATTTTATTTTAGTTTTAATAATTTTCCTACTGTTTAAAAAGTGAAAAGATAAAAAGGGAAGATTAAAGAAAATTATTCTACAAAGCGAGGGTCCCATGTCGCCCAGGTTCTATTCCAACTATCCGTAGAGGCTAGGCCATTTCGTCACTAAGTGTGGATCTCTTATGCAGGTGGAAATTTTCTTTTGTAGGCTTAAGAATCAATGGTCTACATTAACCCACAGGCTTGATCAATGGTTGTTGAGTGAGGATTTTTAAAAGGCCATAAAATTTTCTTTAAGTGTTGAAATGAGGCCCATTATACTGCATTGGAAAGGTATCAGAAAGAGAAATGCAATGGTATAGGTCCCCAGGCTGGAAAACTCATAAAAGACATAAAAAAATGTAAAAAACAACATACCACATATTTCAGTGGAAAATTTCCCAAACCAACTTCAAACAACCATATATGGAGCTACGAGCGACGAAATCATGCCCAGGACGGCTTGATGGAAATATGGAGGAGAGAAAAACAAGGTGGGATAGGAAGTGATAGAATATTGAGAGCAGAAAAGGTCCAACAATTCAAAACATGGGTGGAACCCAAATTCAAATGAAGAACCATACATGTAGACTTCAAACAATCATATCTTGAGATATAGGAAACAAAATTTAACTAGAAATAGCTCAACAAAAATATGGAAGATAAGAGAAGAATAAAAAATGAAATTATTCAGTAGGCAAAATAAATAAACCCCCAGAAACATCTGAGGAACAGAAGATAACACCAATGGACAAAGTCAATGATTATTTTTAAACGAATGTCATTTGCAAACTGCTTGAGGGAGAAAATGATCGCTAATGAGTTGGTTCAACTTCTCTTTGTAACACTCACATGTTTATTTTCTAAATGTGAGAAAAGAAACAAAAAATGAATAGTCATGAGAAATGGGGTCTCTCTCTCTTGTCTTATAAAAGAGAACTCATAGCATAGAGATTGGACTTTTTCCCTTTGTAAAAAAAGATGGCACTGTTATTTCTGAGTAATGAAGAGCATAAGACATTTTGAAGTCATGAATATTTTGCAAGTTCTTGTGGGACTATTCTATACTTGTATTTGTGGTTAAATTTTTATGGGTATTGATCATGTGAACTATTTTTGTGCTTAGTATCTAGAATCCTTATGTTGTTGTGATTTCTTATGAGTGCATGAGTGATTTTACAGTTTTCCTCTTCAACTATTTGAAACGATTTATGTAATATTATTGTGTTAACATGTCTGGGATTTCATAAACTATTTCTAATGTTTGGATATTATATTTCACAGTACTCATTCTATTATTTTTTCTCCCGAGATAGATTAGAATTATTTAGATTATATTAGTTAGCGTTTAGTTTTATTAGCCTTAGGATTAATTAGAACCATTTGGAGGGAAGTCCATTGTCTTTCCCCTTTTATTTATTTTAATTTTGAACGAAAACGAGGCCCATAAACTCACGGGAAACACTACACCAAATGTGAGTAGGCCTGATTGAGACCTGTCATCAAGCGTTCTCCCTCATCTACTTGATAGACCATTCAAACCTATCAACAAGATCATTTGGTTCCCCCCCTATAAATGGTTTTAATTGATGAAAAAATGTTTAGATCTGATTCATTCTATTGTATATCTGATTAGAATCAAATTAGATCTAGGATTCTAATCCCAAGTAGAGAGGTAGAAAGGTTTTGCTTGTCTTTCGTATGCAATGAGAAAGTTGTGGAGCTTGGAGCTGGAGTTTCAAGATTGAAACAACCAATAGATATGAAGGAAAACCTCAAGAAAGTTATGAAAACTTTAACAATCCTTAGGATAATCATGAATCCATGTGTTTGAATCTATATCTAGGAAATTCGTAAGAAGTCTAGTCCTCTTTTTGTCTAGGATTACTAAGCTAATCCTAGGAAGATTTTTTGTGTGTATTCAACAAGATCCATGTGATAATTTGTTCCATAAGAATTATAAAAAAATTCATCCATTGAAACATGTCCCATTGTCTTCCTTGTCAAATTACCTTTCCAATGAGGTCTCTTTTTCCTAAAACGAACATTTGGATCAAGAGTTATGAGCTCCAGAAGATGGGAATCAACCATCATTGATTTGGTTCATGGGTAAATCTTATCCCTTTAATTAACACTGTATTCTTTATCACACATTCAATGGGGAAGGGAAAAAAATAGTTTTTATAATGAATGTTCCTCCCTTATCATTCATGTGTGAAATAAAATAGCTTATGGAGGACTTAGTGTACCTTTTGTGCCTTAGAAAAATTCATGCCTTGGTAATATTTTGGTCACCTAGTCACTTCCCAATCATTTCCCAACCAACTTGTGAATGTATGACATGTCACATCCAATAAAAACCCAATCACTTTCCATGTCATTTTCCAATCATTTTAGTCCTTCCATGTGTCACCTGGGGGTAGGACCACATAACTTTCACATGTCACTTAGGGACAGGTTGTAACACATTGTTTTCCTTGATAATTGTAATTATGCTATGATCTAGGAGGATCCTCAGGTCCAGAAAATGCTCAAAAATAAAAGTTGTCGAAATTGGATGAAACTAGTTCTATTGCGTCTGTCTCGTCACCTTGATTCTGACCATATATTTTTTCCTCAAATGGACACCGAATGCGAAATTTATCATGTTCTTATCAAATTCCCAAATAGGAAAAAAGTCAATAGTCAAAGTCAATGTTGACGTCAGCAGTATGACATGTGACGTCAGCATGATGTCATGATGATGTCATCATGCTGATGTGGCATCATCCAGAGGTGACATGTGGTAGGTCATGTGGTAGTAAATATGGACACATGGAAGGTGACGTGGTCGTGTGGATGGACACGTGGTAGGTGATTATGTTGTACAGCCTGACACATGATAGGTGACTGGGTGGTATTGACTGACACGTGTCAAACAGGTGGCAGGGTGACTCCGTTGTACAAACTAAAATGTGTCAGATAGGTGGTAGAGTGACAGGATGTACGACAGATGATGTGGTCCAATCATGGATCACCACATGGACCAATCAAGTGGTGCCACATGGCACCCTGCAAATGGCCAATGACAGCTAGGAAAAATATTGGTAAGGGTCGGGGTCGAACCCGCGACCCCTTGGGGCTCCCACGACTTCACAATATAGGTTGACCACTAAGATACCAGATGGGACATTTTAGACCATCCATGGAATTTGGTTTTGTTTGAGGCTGGGTAGCGGATAACACAAAGGTGCGGGCTCGGAGGCTAGCCCGCCAGACCAAAAAATGACCACCATGCGACCAAGGAGTATGACCAACGGCTAGGGCCAATCGACGGGGGCTTGTCCATCCGATCGGGCCCTAGGTCTCATGTATTCGCCTAATGACCAGGAGCTAACAGAGGAGGGGTCAAGTGCGTAGCTCCCTCTTGGCTGGCGCTTGGCCATATGGCCCATACGACCAATGCAAAAGGGGCACACGCCCAACCTTAGGGGGCTTATTTTGATTTTAATATTAGAGTGGTTTTTTTAATTATAGTTTTTGCCCAGATTGGGCCTTTTTGGATATTTTTTGGCCATATGGAGGGGGATTTGACCCCAAAAAGAGGCCAGATCTTTGTGGGAAGTTGGGATTCCATAACTGAGCCTAAAATATATATAAACCAGGCCCTTTGAATCTTGTGAGGGTACATTTTGGTATTGCAGGGAATGTGAGAGCAACTTGAGCTAATGGCCCATTTCTCATGTTTTGAGGGGCATTGAGTCATGTTTTGAGAGGAGATAGTTGAGGCATGTGTGCATATGCACAAGTAGGTCTTGTACAATAGATCAGAAGCTTGTTTGTAACAACAAAGAACAATTGTAAATATAACTTGAGCATTAAATATCAATAAAGCGGTCCTCCACTTGGAAGTGGACCCGGAGACATAGCCACACATTGGTGAACTCCATTAACAAGTTCTTTGTGTCTATTTCTCTTTCTTCTTGTTGTTATATTCTCTTATTTGCAGCATGATTAATGATAGTTGAACTCTTTAATTATTCATGAGCATCAAGTTAATGTCAATTTGTTTATAATACCTTTCATTTTTGGATCAAGTATTTTGGTATCATATCTTTGGTTGTATTGGAAGGTCTAACAAGTGCAGGACTGGATTCTCACAAGATCCAAATCTCGAAGAGGATAGGGATCATTGGCTGAATTCATTTCAGAGATAGAATGAGTGTTGAGGAAGAAAAGAATGGAGACAAAAGGAGAAACTTCTCCATGAACTAGAGAGTTCGAAAAATCATTTTTCTCCATGTCAGAAATGGTCAAAGTGTTATATGAATATTTCTTGGAGAGAAAGAAACCTTTTCTAAGAGAACCTCTTATGAAGGATTAAAGTGAAGAGAAAGGAGAATATTCAAAGCCTCCTCCTTCACCACCTTCTTCTCCTTCTTCTTCGAGTTCTACTTCAAATGCTAGTTCTCATTCTACGACACATACTATACAAAATCATACACATAAGCATAAGTCTGATATGTCTTTGTTAAAGCTTGATGTTAAGTTTGAGTTACCTTTGTATGATGGAGAACTAAATGCGTAATATTAGATAATTGGATAAGACAAATTGAATTATATTGCAGGATACAAAAAATCATAGATGAGGAGACTATGATCCATCTTGCTAGTCTCAAGATGGGAGGAACCACTCTTGTGTGGTGGGAAAGAAGGAGAAAACATGATCTTAAAAAGTTTGGTAAGACAATATTCTCATGGATTGATTTTACATATGCATTACGAAAGCAATTTTATCCTCTAGCTTATATGCAACAATCTATTATGTCATGGCAGAACTTTAGGCAGTTAAAGGGACAAACTATTCAAACTTATACAGAGGATTTTCAAAAAAGAGATGTATTGTTGGGAATACCATTGGATACTCAAGAGACATTTCTTAAATACATAGGTGGTTTGCATAGCTATTTACGACATACCATTCTTATGCTTAATCCAACTAGCTTGGATGAGGTGTGTGTGCAAGTGACTCATCTTGAATCTAGAGGCAAGAATGTAAATGTTGATTTTGTAAAACCATTTAAACCTACTGAAGGAAAAACAAAATCCAAGGGTAAAGAAAAGTTTAAAGGGAAGAATTTTAATACGATGAAGAAGGAAAAACCTACATGTACTCATTGTAAGAAATAAGGCCATAATGAGGATCATTGTTGGATCCTTCACCCAGAATTGAAACAAACAAAGTTTGGAAATAAAGGGAAGACAAAGACTACTGCAACAACTCAAAAAAACTTGGGGACCGATTCGGGATATGAGACCAAGGTCACAGTCACGGGAATCAAAGGTAAAAATTCTGAAGCTATTACAAGTTCTTTAGTTCAGTCTTTAAAAGTTCATAATGAAGTTGATGAGATCAAACAAACATAACTTTTTCACATAAGTGTAATTTCCAAACATACAAAAATCATTACTCTGTTTGACAGTGGCTCACAAGTAAATTTAATATCAAAGACAATTGTTAAAAAGTTTGGATTAACTACTAAACCTCATAATAAACCATATCCTTTAGGATGGATTCATAATGATAATCAGATGCAAGTGAATAGACAATGTGTTCTAAAGTTTGCTATCACTTCACAATTTATAGATGAGGTTGAGTTAGATGTAGTTCCACTTGATATATGTGGTATTGTACTTGGGAGTCGATATTTATTTGATAGAAAGGAAATATTATATCATGAAGACAATAAGTATCAATTAACTAAATATGGAAAATAATATGTTGTAAGGGCTCATCAGAAGAAATTGAATCTATCCCTAATCAACTCAGGGAAAATGAAGAGAATTGTAAATGTCAGTAAAAGATAAGGACACTGTTGGAATTGATACTTTCCAAGATTGTGATACAAAGTTGAAATATGACTTAGAAATGTTTCTAACTGTGATGATATTTTTCAAGTCCCAAAAGGATTACCTCCAAAATGACTAGTTGAACATGAGATACAATTGCAACAGGATGTTCCTCTTCCTAACATTGGAATGTACAGGTTATCAGTTTGGAAAATGCAGAGATAAAGAATCAGGTACAAGAGATGATTGAACAAGGGTTCATCAGGCCAAGTGATTCTCCATGTGGGTCACCTATCATCTTGGTGCCAAAGAAATATGGCACATGGCGCATGTGCGTGGACTTCTGAGCCTTGAACAAGATCATGGTAAAAAAAACGCTACCCTCTTCCTCTCATTGATGACTTATTAGATCAATTGAAAAATGAGGTATATTTTACTAAGTTGGACTTAAGAAGGGGTTACCATCAAATCATATTTTATGAATAAGATATATGGAAAACTACTTTTAAAACAAAACAAGGATTATTTGAATGGTTAGTGAGACCATTTGGGCTTACTAATGCACCTGCTACTTTTATGTGAGTAATGAACGATGTATTCTGGCCATTCATTGATGATTTTGTAATAGTCTTCTTAGATGATATTCTTATTTTCAATAGGACCAGGGAAGAGCATGTCCAACATGTTAGGCAGATACTTTCAGTATTGTAGAGAGAAACTTTTTGTAAAATTGTCAAAATGTGAATTGGGAAAAACATCTCTTGTATATTTGGGCTACATTGTAGTGGAGAACTTAAGATTGATCCCTCTAAAGTTGAGGTCATTGTAAATTGGACAAGGCCTAAAAATGTAACTGAAGTAAGAAGCTTCATGGGGGAAACACAGTATTGGAGGAAGTTTATTGCAAACTTCTCTCTAATTGCAACTCCTTTACATGTGTTGACAAGTGTTAAAAAGGATTCCAGTGGGGAGGAAGCCAACAAAAGGATTTCGACACTTTGAAAGAGAATATTAGTACAACTCCCATTCTGGAATTGCCAGGTCTCCAACAATCTCTTGAAATTGAAACCGATGCAAGTGACTATGCCATGGGGGCAGTGCTGATGCACCACATAAATCTCATATGCTATCATTTTGAGACCTTCACTACAACAATAATTAAGTATCCAACCTATGATAAAGAATTGTATGCTTTAGTACAAAGTGTTAAAAAGTGGAAACATTACTTAATGGGAAAGGAAACAATAATACATACTGATCACCAACCATTACAGTATCTACAATGACAAACTAAGCTACAACAATCAAGACATTTTAGATGGATGGGGTTTTTACAACACTTTCATTTGGTCATTAGATATAAGAAGGGAATTCATAATAAAGTTGTTGATATCTTATCAAGACCTCCTAGTACAATTTCTACAATCCTTAAGCACCATTCAATTACTCATGAAAGTTACATTGAACAATATGTTGAGGACAAAGATTTTAAAGAAGTCTACGCAACTTTAAGTCATGGTAAAAGAGTAGAAGAATTGAATTATTATATTAAAGACAAACTTTTGTATCATTTGGGCAAGTTATGTATTCCATAAAGTGAAAGAGTCCATGTAATCAGGGAGACACATACTTCTCTTATAGCAGGACATTTTGGTGTAGACAAAACAGTTGCTCAGTTACAAATGTTTTGTTATTGGTCTCGAATGCATGAAACTGTGTCCAATTATGTAAAAGGATGTGCTATGTGTGCAATAAGCAAACCAAGTAACAAAAAACTAGGATTGTACACTCCACTTCCTATTCCTTCTAGACCATGGGAAAGTGTATCTATGGATTTTGTGGGGGGTTTGCCTGTCTAGGAAAGGTCATGATTATTTGTATGTAGTTTTGGATAGGTTCAACAATATGTGTGTTCTAATTCCTTGTAAAAATAAAGTCACAACTGAACAAACAAGGCAAATGTTCTTTGAAAATGTATGGGTTCATTTTGGGTTACCTACTTCTATTGTATCTAATCGAGACTCCAGGTTCATGGGAAATTTTAGGTCAATATTGTGGTAACTTACGGACACCATATTGAATAAGAGAACAACATTTCATCCACAAACGGACAAGCATACAGAGGTGGTGAACAAAACAATAGTGCATCTACTTTGGGCATATTGCAACAAACATCCTAAGCTTTGGGATGAACATTTGTGTTATGTGCAACATGCGTATAATCGAGCCAAACATTCTTCTACTAAGAGATCTCCATTTGAAACATGTTTGGGATACTTGCCAAAATATCCTTTGGATTTTTTCTTTAGGAAGGACATTGCAGTAGAAATACATAGTGATGTGGACAAGGCTACAAAGTTCATTGAATGGATCCAATTGATTCATCAGGCAGTATAGGAACAATTGGAGAAAAGCTAAGCCAAATACTAGGCGAGACATGACATGCATCGAGTTGATCTATTAGGCCCTAACCTGCACATAGGTAGAACAATATATTCAGATGTAATAAAGTTCAATATTAATAAGGCCTTGCAATAAAATAGAATAAGTCGAATGTAAGAAGACCTAATAGAAGCTTCCGCTTCTAGAAGGATCTTCCTCTAGATGCTTCTTTTGATAGACATATTTAGTATAAATAGGAATTGAGGGTATGAGAACCCTAGCTTGGATATTATTGTAATAGAGCTCTTCTCGATGGGAGTTTTCCCCCTCGAAGAGGCCCATGAACATTGTTCTCAAAATCAAAGTTTTATTTCTATTTTTATTCTTATATCATTTCATTGTTATTGTGGTGATTGTTTTGGTTATATTTTTGTTACTCTGCCATTTCTAGCATTTTATTTCTGTTCTGCATACTTTTTATATCTAGTATATTACAAGTGGTATCAGAGCACTTTCCTCGATAGAAATTGTGGGTTAATTTTTTTTCTAGGGTAGAGATGTATTTCGACGTCTTTAAGCCACAGAGATCTGTCGTTACGCGCATAAAACCGTGGTTCAGGGATTCATACACGCGGTAAATACAATTGGAACTTAAGCGCACATCTGTTGGCCATCCTTGTAACCCTTGTTGGTACCCGTTCGAGTGGTAGCGCATTAGAAAATACATGTGTACGGATCGACCTAGATTTCCTAAAGCCCTCTTTAGATGAACCGATCGGTCGCCTAACTGCTATAGTGCCACCGAGAATAACATTCGGGAAGATACTCTCTAGTACTTGGGTAGTCGGGTAGTATGGCTAAGGGCATGGTCTATCCTTCTTAGTTAGTTCCCTGAGATATTGGGTCGAGTACTACTATTGGACCCCGCATGTATATAAGAGAGTTATAGCACCGGACAAACCCTTTTCTGTAAAACCCTTGAATACCTAACCCGGGGGGATAGAAACATAAACAAATTAAAACAGACAAGATCTATTACTGCACAAATATGTTTGGGTTGCCAAATCACTACACATTTCTTCTTGGTTAAGCATTTGGGCATTTCATCACTACAATATTCTTCAGATCGGAGTATAACTCCACAATAAAATTTTCACCATTATTTGAGACCTATTCCATTGGATTCATCTCTTCATCCTTATCACATTCATACATATCATTTTTCGGAAAAAACTTTGATCCAACCCACCCCATTTTGGTTCCCTCGTCATCATGGCCCATACCCATAGCCAAGACTTGGAATATTTCTTCAATACCTTGCAATATAATCTCACTGAGACCCAACAATAAGTGAAACAACGCAGTGCCAATGTTGTCATCATCAATACAACCATGCAGTCCTCAATGGAGGAAATCAAAAAAGACCTGACCATCCATATTGAATCTGTCTTTTCGAGGCTCTGCACCAAGCTGCATATCCCTACAGATAACCCTTTATCAGACCCACCTCCACATACTGAAGTTGAAACTTCCTCTCATTCCCATAACTTTCAGCACCATCACTTTCAATGTGACCTATGCCTTTCGTGGGTGGATGTGACCAAATTTGATGGCTCAGATCCCACTGGTTGGGTAACCCAAATGGAACATTATTTATCTTTATACGGCATTACATATGACTTGGCCAAACTCCGGTATGGTGTTCTCCATCTAGATCAAGAACGTTGGCAATGGTGGCAATGGAGAAAAACTTCTCGTCAAGGGTATATTTCTTTGACACACTTTGTGGCAGAGCTTTATGAATGCTTTGACACTGACACTAACCATTTGGGTCATTTGACAAAGTTGAAACAATCAGAAACAGTGGAAGACTTTATAGCTGCTTTTGAGCGCCTGGATTTCGGACAGAGGGCATGTCTGATGCCTTTTTATGAGATTGTTTTATCAGTGGCCTCGAGGATGAGATTTGGGCCCATGTCCTCATGGCTCGACCTCAAAGTTGGGTTGAAGCAAATAAAAGAGCTAAAGAAGCACAACATTTTATATCTTCTCAAAACTGGAAACCCTCCTTTATCCCTCACACTAAACCAGTAAATCCCACTACTCCCTCCACTTCACTAAAGATCAAAAAATTGATCAAGGATGAAATGGTTGAACGCCAACTCAAAGGCCTTTGTTATAATTGTGATGACAAATATTTCCCGGGCCACAAGTGTAAGGAAAAAAATCTTTTTATGGTCATCTCGGAGGATATTTCAAAAGAGGAGGTTGAAAATCCCCTTGTGTCTGAGTCACCTGAAACCACAAACATCACCCCTCCCTCAGGCCCTTCCGAAGTAGAACTAGGCATTTCCCTAAATTCTCTCACTGGCTTCTCTGCTCCCCAAACCCTCAAGCATAGGGAGGTCATCATTTTGTTTGATAGTGGAAGCACCCATAATTTTATTCATTGTCGCATTGCCCAAGAAAATCATTGCTACATCCATGCAGTCAATAATTTCCAAATCATGATTGCCAATGGTGGCTCCATGAAATGTGGAGGGCATTGCGAAAATGTGCATCTCCAAATTGGTGACTACCACCTAAAATCTCATATGTTTGCTATCAACATGGGATTTTGTGACATTGTGTTGGGTGTAGACTGGATAAGGACTTTGGGTCCCATTCTCATGAATTTTAAGGAATTAACCATGCAATTTGACCAGGAGGACCAACAATACAAGTTCCAAGGCATCACTGCCAGTTCACCCGAGATCACTAGTTCCCATCGCATGGAAAAGCTTCTCAAAAAAGGCCATGCTGGTGCTATTGCCCAACTCTATTCCATACAAGCAACAGAGACACCCTTGGTGTCACAATACTTCCAATCCATCCTTTTTAATTATCAAGTGGTATTTTCCACTCCCTAGGGACTCCCTCCTTCCCGTGGTGTTCATGATCATTCCATTCCCCTTGTACCAGGAAGCCTTCCTCCCAATATTCGTCCATATCGTCACCCCTTTTCTCAAAAAAATGAAATTGAGAAAATGGTCTAGGAACTCCTTAATGAAAGCATTATCCTCCCTAGTACGATCCCCTACTCTTCTCTAGTGGTCATGGTCCTGAAGAAAGAAGGTTCTTTTCAAATGTTTCCTGACTTCCTGGCCCTCAACAAACTTACCATAAAAGACAAATTTCCCATTCCTGTCATTTATGACCTCTTGGATGAATTGAGTGGCACCCATTTCTTTACTAAACTTGATCTTCATTCTGGCTACCACCAGATACATATGAAAGAGGAAGACATTCCCAGGACTTCCTTTAGAACTCATGAGGGCCACTATGAGTTTTTGGTCATGCCCTTTGGCTTGTGTAATGCCCCCTCCACCTTCCAAATCCTCATGAATCATGTCTTTCATCCTTTTCTCCATAATTTTGTCTTAGTTTTCTTTCATGATATCCTCATCTATATAAAAACCTAGACAGACCATCTTGCTCATGTGGATCAAGTTCTCCATCTACTCTCTCAGCACCAGCTTTTCCTGAAATAATCTAAATGTGTTTTTGGCGCCTCAGAAGTCGAGTACTTGGGTCATCTGGTTGGCAAGAATGACGTTAGGGTTGATCCTAAAAAAAATGAAGTTATGGAAGACTGGCCTCACCCAAAGAATCTCAAAATCTTGCTTGGATTTCTGGGCTTAAGAGGTTATTATCACAAGTTTGTTAAGAATTATGGAAAGATTGCAACACCTCTCACTACACTCCTAAGAAAGAACTCTTTCACTTGGACTCCAGCAGCTGCTCAAGCTTTTAAAACCTTGAATATGGCCATGTGCACGACTCCAGTCCTGGCCCTTCTTGATTTCATGAAGACCTTTGTCTTGAAATGTGATTCTTCAGGGAAAGGAATTGGTGCCATCCTTATGGAAGGGGGCCGATCGTTGGCCTTTACCAGTAAGCAACTGTCTGAAAGAAATCTGGGAAAATAAATCAATCTATGAAAAGGAAATGTTGGCTATTTTGCATGTCGTTGATATGTGGCACCCTTATCTATTGGAAAAACGCTTCTAAATTAAGACAGACCATCAAAGCCTAAAGTATTTTATAGAACAACACATTTCCTCCCCGAAGCAACAAAAATGGGTGACTAAGATATTTGGATATGATTATGAGATCCTTTACAATAAAGGAAAAGACAATGTGTTTGTGGATGCACTGTCCCGAAAATATGAAGATGACAGATCCATTTTCTCTCTTTCCTTCATTATACCAGATTGGCTCCAATCCGTTTGCCAGGAATGGCTACACGATCCCAAAAGTTCACTTCTGATCCAACAATTGCAGTCGAATGCTTCAACTTCCCCAGGGTACCCTTGGCTCCATGATGAGCTTCGATACAAAGGCCATTTGTATTTAAGTAAACAATCAAAACTTAAATACACAGTACTTTCTGAGCTTCATGCTACACCCACAACTAGGCACTCTGGGTTTACCAAAACCTATGACAGGGTCATACGTTCTTTTTTTTGGGATGGTATAAAACAAGACATTTGTAATTTTTTCGCTGAATGTGATGTGTGTCAACACAACAAGGGAGAAATAGTAAAATCTCCAGGAACACTACAATCGCTTCCGATTCCACCTACTATTTGGAGGGATATCTCTATGGATTTTATTACAGGATTACCCAAATCGGAAAATAAATCAGTCATCATGGTGTTTTTTATCTCCTTTCCAAGTATGCTCATTTATGCTCTCTTCAACACCCATTTATAGCATCCACGGTGGCTCAACTTTTCATGGATCAGGTCTTCAAGCTTCATGGCATGCCACATTCTATTGTTTCTGATCACAACCCAACTTTCACCAGCAATTTTTGGCAACAATTGTTCAAGCTACAAGGCACCCAATTGCATCTCAGCACAACTTATCATCCCTAGACTGATGGTCAAACAAAAGTTGTCAACAAGTGTTTGGAAACATATTTGAGGTGTTTTTCCTCAGAAAAGAAAAATCAGTGGGTTCAATGGTTACCCCTAGTTGAATGGTGGTACAACACTTCATACCATACAACTACATGCATGACTCCTTTTGAAGCGGTATATGGACAACAACCACCTTCAGTTCTCTCATACTTACCGAGTGTCTGGAAGGTCCAAGTGGTTGACCAAACACTTACAGTTCGTGAGGCTATTCTTTGTAACCCCAAAGAGGATTTGGTCATGACACATAATCGCATGAAGCAAAAAGAAGATCAAGGTCGCTTTGAACGTCAATTTGCAGAAGGGGATCATGTGTTTCTTTGACTGCAACCTTACAAGAAAAATTCCCTCAAGGTTGAGCATTGTCAGAAGCTAGTGCCCAAGTTTTATGGTCCTTATACCATTCTCAAGCGTGTGGGAAAGGTGGCCTATCAGTTATCTTTGCCTATTCATTCTAAGCTACATCCTGTTTTTCATGTTTCATGCTTAAAGAAGGTGATTGGAACTAAGTGTCAAATTCAAACCAACCTTCCGGAGTTACACAAAGAAGGCTCCATTTGGCTACACCCACAAGAAGTTTTGGCACATCGTGAGCATCTCCTGCATCAGAGAACCATCAAGGAAGTGTTAGTCCAGTGGAAAGATACAACTCCAACAGATGCCACTTGGGAACCAACTACCATTCTGTAGCAGTTTGCACATGTCAAGCCTTGAGGACAAGGTTTTTTTTTAAGGGGGAGGACATGTTAGGGTCCTAACCCGCACATAGGTAGAACAATATATTCAGATGTAATAAAGGTCAATATGAATAAGGCCTTGCAATAAAATAGAACAAGTCGAATGTAAGAAGACCTAATAGAAGCTTCCACTTCTAGAAGGATCTTCCTCTAGATGCTTCTTTTGATAGACATATTTAGTATAAATAGGAATCGAGGGTATGAGAACCCTAGCTTGGATATTATTGTAATAGAGCTCTTCTTGATTAGAGGCTTCCCCCTCGAAGAGGCACGTGAACATTTCTCTCAGAATCAAAGTGTTATTTCTATTGTTATTCTTATATCATTTCAATGTTATTGTGGTGATTGTTCTGGTTATATTGTTGTTATTCTGTCATTTCTAGCATTTTATTTTTGTTCTGCATACTTTTTATATCTGGTATATTACATGATCATCGGTTCAAAGTGGTAGATCAAGTATGGTTATACATCAGCAAGTAAATATTGCAAGGAGAAGGTAAAAATCTAAAACCAATTCGCTATGTTCCTTTCAAAGTTTTAGACAAAATTGGTTCTAATGCTTTCCGGTTAGAATTGCCTTCATATATGAAAATTTATTCAGTTGTAAATGTGGAAAAATTGAGATTGTATGAGCCTCCTATGATTGAGGATCAAGGAGAGAATGTTCAGATTCCTTCCATAGAATATTTTTCTCCTGAGTATATGAATGAGTTACATGATGACACCATTTTGGAAAAAAGAGTCTGTACTTCTCGTAGGGGCGATGTGGAGTATCTTTGGGTGGGATTGAAGGGCACAAATCCAAGTCAAGCCAGGTGGGTGGAGACCTAAAAATTGAGGGTGAAGTATACTCCCTTATTTACCAATTGATACTATACTTTTGGAGGTCCAAAAGCTTCCAAGTGGGGAGGATTGATCCTGGAGGATCCTTGGGTCTAGAAAATGCTCAAAAATAAATGTTCTCAGAATCAGACGAAACTAGTTCTATTGAATCTATCTCGTCACACTGATTTCGTCCATATATTATTTTCCTCAAACGGACATAGAATGCAAAATTTATCGCGTTCTGATCAAATTCCCAAACAGGGAAAAAGTCAATAGTCAAATTCAACGTTGACGTCAGTAGTACAACAGGTGACGTCATGATGACATAATTATGTTGACATGGCATCATCCAAAGGTGACATGTGGCAGGTGACGTGGTAGTACGTATGGACATGTGGCAGGTGATGTGGTTGTACGGATGGACACGTGGCAGCTGACCATATAGTATGGCCTAACACATGGCAAGTGACTGGGCGATATAGACTGACATGTGTCAGAAAGGTGGTAGGGCGACTGGGCTATACAAATTGACATGTGTCAAATAGGTGGCAGGGTGACAGGTTGTATGAAAAATGATGTGGTCCAATCACGGGTCACCACGTGGCCCAATCAAGGGGTGCCATGTGGCACCCTGTGGATGGCCAATGACGGCTAGGAAAAGTATTGGTAAGGGCTGGGGTCAAACCCACGACCTCTTGAGGCTCCCACGACTTTGCAACGGAGTTTGAACACTAGGCTATTGAATGGAACTTATTAGACCATTTGTAGGAGTTTGGTTTTGTTTGAGGCTGGGGAGCGGATAACACAAAGGCACGGGCCCAAGGGCTAGCTCATCGGACCATCAAACAACCACCGCACGACCAGGGGGTATGACCAATGGACAGGGACGATTGGCGGGGGCTTATCCATCTGATTGGGCCCTAGGTCCCATGTATTCACCTAATGAGCAAGAGCTAACGGAGGAGGGGTCGAGCACATAACACCCTCTTGGTTGGCACTTGGCCATATAGCCCATACGACCAATGAAAAAGGTGCACGCGCCCAGACTTAGGGGGCCTATTTTGTTTTTAATATCAGAGTGGGTTTTTTTATTATAGTTTTTTCCTAGATTGGCCCTTTTTGGAGATGTTTTGGCCATATGGAGGGGGATTTGACCCCAAAAAGAGGCCATATCTTTGTGGGAAGTTGGGCTTCCATAATTGAGCCTAAAATATATATAAACTAGGCCCATTGAAGCTTGTGAGGGCAATTTTTGGTATTGCGGGAAATGTGAGAGCAACTTGAGCTAATGGCCCATTTATCATGTTTTGAGGGGAATTGAGTCATGTTTTGAGAGGAGATAGTTGAGGCATGTGTGCATCTGCACAAGGAAGTCTTGTATAACATATCAGTAGCATGTTTTTAACAACAAAGAACAACTTTAAAGAGAACTTGAGCATTAAATATCAATAAAGTGGTCCTCCACTTGGAAGCGGACCCGAAGATGTAGCCACACATTGGTGAACTCCATTAACAAGTTCTTTGTGTCTATTTCTCTTTCTTCTTGATATTATCTTTTCTTATTTGCAACATGATTAATGATGGATGAACTCTTTAATTATTCATGAGCATCAAGTTAATGTCAATTTGTTTATAATACCTTTCATGACTTCATATAATGTGATTATGAAGCATGTAATTATATTGATGATTAATAGAAAACATTAGACAAGTAAATATGAAGGAAAATTCCTTAAGTGCTGGCCATAATATCATAAGTGGGAATTGGTGAGGTGGACTAATGCGGTGGAATGGAGAAGTTTCAATGAAGAAAATAAGAATCTTTCTCAGCATTCCAGCCTACACATGAAAACATTTAATACATCACCTGCCAATGTAATTATATATGCATAGAGCCACGTGATCACTTATGGATAGAAGGATTGGTGGTTGAATCTGTTATAACTGTTGGTATATTTGGTGTTTGCAAGAAGCAAGAGTCAAGTCAAAACTAAAATAAGGACGCACTAGATTTCCCCTTCGAATTTGGCTCCCTGACTGGAGGTTTGTGTCTAAAGAAAGTCACGGGAATCCCAAGGAATGTGTGGGAGAAGAGACCAAAGGTGAAAAAATACCACATAGATTAGCATATCAACAAACATGAGAGAGAAAGAACTGGAAGAACATAACAACATGGGAAGTTGAATATGAATTATTGTAAAGAATCACAATGAACAGAGTGAGTTGTAGACTCACATATAGATGAAGTGGTGAGGAGGAGACTCATGTATGTCACTCTGAGTAACATATTTGTTACAAATTTTTCCTTGAGGAAAATAGAAAACTTACCCAAGGAACTAATGGACACCCTAAAATAGAGAAGACCCAGATCCAGACTGGAGAAATAGAGGACCTTGCCTTGGCACTTACTGGAAAGAAAATGACATTGGTAAGGAGAGGTCACTAAGGAACTATGTAGCAGAGAAGGGACTCCATTGTGCAGAGGAAATCTTGTCAGAAAGTGTCTGATAAATCGATAGAGGTCCTTAGCTCAATGGGAAGAGGGAAAATTTTGTTGTTTCCAATGAAGTGAAGGAGAGTAACCTTCCAGGACCATTCTGGACCTGTAAGATAGCTGAACCAATCCCCTTGTGATATCATGTCTTGGCATGGGGTGACATGTTGTAGAAAGGAATATTGCAACTTATACTACGGTTGGGAGGAAATGATTCCTCTCTCAATCAGTTGGATGGAATAACCTTTCACTGAACAGATAAGTATTCTAGATTAACATATTTGATTTATGTTTGGTGGGTCACATATGTTGTTTGTGGTTTTTATGAGAAATGTGAATATTTCAAGGAATAGTTGAATTACTGAGTAAAATGGATTATGCATGATATTTTTCAGAGTGCATCCCTATGAAAATTGCAAGCCCTTGAATGGAAATCTTGCAAGATATACATCTTCACTAGGAAAGTGGTGGAAGGAGTTCCCTAGTACCTGGGAAGGTCTTTGTCTAGTTAGGGAACCTTAAGCTAGTGAAACTACCTTCCTTGAAATGAACAATTTGCAGGATATGAAAATCCTCAACCATGTTTCGAGGTAAAATTTCCGTAGCCATTTTTGGAGCAAAGGTGAGAGTCCAAGGGGTATGATAAAACCTTAGCAATGAACTAGAAGAAACCCTGTAATGGTTAATTCCTAAATGAGACTGTTAACCAGAAGGAGACCTGTGTTTTAGGTCGGAATGACTTATGACCGTCGATCTTACGGAGTGGAGAAATATTGGTTATCGGTTAGATGGTGTTTCCATCAGAGTAACTAAGCGTGGGGTTGTAATGGGAATCCGATGAGGGAGAATTTAAGTCAATGAGATTTGTTGATATATTGGAGGAATGGAAGATGAAACCTCGATCGTTGATGTCACAAGAAATTCTATCGGAGCATGAGTGGTTGGAGGATCAAGTGATGGCTTCTAAGGGAGTTCGATGACCGTCGATCTATCGAAAGGTGTTCTGGAAGATCATAGTTGTTGGACCTTGTGATCAATTCTAAGGAGGAAAGCTTGGAACCCATAATCGTATTATAAGTGTGAGACCCCAATTGAACCCAGACTATTGGATGGGGTACATCAAGGATCGTCAAATTAGTTGGAGTGCATTTCGTTAGAATGGTCCATGACACTGAAGTAGAGGCATTCTGATAGTGAAGGTATCCTAGAGGTCCTCAAATGTAGATCAGAGAGTAGCACAATGTATTCTCAAACATATATTAATTGTGGGTCCCACCAGTTCCTTTAGAAACTAATGGGAGATATGGATGATAACCGTCAAGTGGGTAGAGGCTTGAATATTGTTGAGACCTAAGTCTACACCCCTGCACCTCCTGCCTCATTTTCCTTGTACCTTCTTAAAAATAATTCCCCTTTTGGTTGGTTGAGTCAATTTCCATCTCTAAATGACTTGGTTTCTATGATTTTCTTTCTTGATTGAGTCTTTGCACATTTTGTTTCTATTTTTCTTGAAATATAATTACATGTCGTGATTTGGTTCGAAATAATTGTCATCGTTCTTGCCATTGATTGAGCTCTGTTGGCCCTTGACAAAATTTTGGATATCCTTGGTCAGGTTTGACCTATTTTGGGACTTCAACAAGATGTCGAAGGTGAAGCACAAGTTGAAGAAGATATCATGGGATCTCGACCCCTTGTTTAGGGATTTTTGGGCTTTGGGCTTATGTAACGGGTATGGGGATGTCGGCCCATGGGTTTACCCATGTTGGGCCCATTTTGTAATGTATAAATAGATATATAGGCGATGTAGGAAGAGGCCAATGTGCTAGGTGCAAGTGATAGTTGTAAATGCTTTGTGCATATTGTGTGAGGCTTGCAAGGCTAAGTGCAAGTGACTGTAAGAGATGGTGTAAAGGATTTGTGTTGTAACCTAGCTCAAGGAAGCAGGATCTGGTAGAGTGCGCATAGATCTCATGTCCTATACAGAGTTGGTTTTGAGGCTTTATGCATGTAAGGAGATTGACAAAAGATAATAAAGGAGAAGAGGAGTTGGTGGACGTAGCCCCAGGCTAGGGGTGAAACACGTATATCATGTGTTGTGGTTGCTTTGTGCATTATGGTTGTTTTATGGTTCATATGATTAATGCTTAGTGCAATGATGTATGCTTAGATGAATATGTTATATTAGTGCCTAAAGATGTGAACAAGATGCTAGATATGATCTATGTTGATGTGCTTAGTGCTTGAATGTGTTGAATCTTGTTGAATACTACACTGCACTATAATTAGGGTTTATCTGCATTGTAGACAAAGGCTAAGTAATAATGAATGACAACCTCTAAGTTCTCTATTAAGGTGTTGTAATCACAGATATGTGTCCCACCTAGTTGCAAACATTTGAGTCCTGCAACCACCCTTGCCTCTACCTCGGGTGAGACTTCATCTGCTACGCAGGTGTTGCCGAAAGGGCCAGTAGTTAGGGTTTTGTTGGTGCGTTGTTGAAGCCCCAAACCCTGGTTCTGCCCCTATGCCAAAAAATGGTTCCATTGTCAGTACCTGAAACTGTGATTATTGGGAACTGAGGAAAATAAGGAAATCTTTCTACGTAGATCCTTTAGTGTGCAGTACTCTACTTGACTTACGAAGGTCTGTACTAAGAGGGGAGGCAGATCTGAAGAAAAGAGGTAAGATCTAAAATCTTTGTGCTCTGATAAAGGTAAACTGATTTTTTTTTATTAAAGAGGTAAGATCTGAAAGCTTGGTGCTTTGTTAAAGGTAAGATAAGTGGAAATTTTTGTTTCGAAAGTATGGATCTAGGTATGTTTGATAAATTTTGTCCTAGTCTGAAAACTAGGGCACCACTAGAACAAAGAAGATTTGATATGAGTAGATATGATAGAAATAATGAAAGATATGTTATTCCTATGCATAGAAAGAATGTTTGAACTAACAAATGGATGCAGGATCCTAGGAATATTTTTTTGCAGGTTAGCTACCATGATCCTAGTGCGTAGTACAAGAAAGGTTGGGGATCATTTAAGAGAAAGAGAGGATTAACTCTTTGTTACAATTGCAGAAGACCGGGACACCTTGCTAAGGAATGCCCTGATAGAAGACCTAGTTTTATTTGTTGTAAAGTTATGGACCATGATGTTCTAGATTGTCCTAGAATGATTTCTAAGGTTGAAAGAATGAATATGAGACAAGAAAACCCTGAGGAAGTCCAAGAAACCGATACCATGGAAGAACCCCAGAAAGAATAAGAGACTATATTACTAAAAATGAAAGAAACCCTGAATGATCACAAGGATATCAACTTATTAGATATATTCAAAGAGAAAGAGTGCATAGAAACAAGAATAGGAGACTTCGACATAGACTGTGTCTTGTATGAGGAAACGCAGGTGAATATTATGACAAAAAGAACTTGGGAAATTTTAGGAAAGCCTGCTATGATTCCTTCATTGGGAGGAATAGGATTATTTAGAGGAAAGATGATAACCCTATGTGGAAGACTTACCCAGACATCTATGAGTTCTCATGGCACTTCAACAAAAGAAGAATTTGAGATCGTTAAGTTTGTTGAGAACAACGCCCCATTTTCTATACTACTAGGAAAAATCTGTATTGAGAAAGATCAGACCCAAAGAAAAGAGGAGGAAGCTCTAGAATAGAAAAATAAAGAACTAAGAGACTTCATGGATAAGAGAATAGCACACTTACTAGAAGAAAAATAAAACTAGTCGAAGCTACTGAGGACCAAAAATCTGGATGTCAAAGTTGAAAGAACACAAGAATATTTGAAACACCTGTCTGTACAAGAGAGTAGAGAACCTACCCCAGACAGAGAATAATCATTTCCCTTGAACCTTTGGAAAGACCACCAACAACACGAAGTTAATATGCCAAGAGGAGATAAAAATTAGAATGGAAATAGGAATACCGAGACGCAAATCACAAGGAAGAAGGCTAGAAAGCTCAACAAGAATCGGAATCTCAACTTCGTCGGAATCTCAGAGTAGCTCAGATTGGCACTTCGCCATGGCAGAGAGATATGACTGTTGGAGGCATTATAATTGTTAGATTGATGTTCCCAAATGGTTAGAACAACAGTTATGATCAGAAAGATCACCATCGGACCATTGGGACTGCACTGTAATAGACATAACTACATTGATGAAGGCCTCTTGTCCATTGGAGGGCTCCATTACATCGTTGTCTACTTATTTTGTTAACTGTTGTGCTGAGAACACTTTCGCAAATTGTATCTGAGCTAACA
>JZKD02S1671204.1:210846-243301 GCA_000966675.3 Picea glauca | reverse complement strand
CAACTGGAAGGAGGCTCCAACCCCCTAGTTTCTCAGGCTACAACCTGAGGGAAGCTCCAAATCCCCAATTCTCTGGCTACAACCAAAAGGAGGCTACAACCCCCTATGTTCTCCACCTACAACCAGAAGGTGGCTACAACCACCTATCCTTGCCCCGTCCAACCGCCCTGAAGTAGAAGTAGAATGATGGAACCACTGTCACACTATCACTGTGAGATATATCGCTGTAAAACTGTACCAATCAACCTATACCAAACAACCTCTACCAATAACCTTAATAATGCATCAACCATGCATAAACTTATACATCAACCTATAATCAACCTGTACCATAAAGAAGTGCATCAACCATGCACCAACCTGTACCAAACAATCTGTAATCAACCTGCACCATAAAAAAGTGAAACCAACCATGTACCAAGCATGAACCAATCATGTGTCAAGTACTCATCAACTATTAAACATCAATATGTACCAACATCATCAACTATACACCTCATGTATGTGCCAACTCATCAACTGCTTGTCTCAACCATGTACCCAACTTGTACCTCAACCAAAATCCCTCATCAATTTCATCATCCAAATATGATTTATAAATCTTTAATAGACCTACTATATATCATGATCGCATACCTAAAAACCTTCCTTAACTTTAAACAACAAGAGACTACCATTTACATCAAACGTTTCTTAGTCTCACATGACTAGTTTTGGATTAGTCAACAACCCTAACTTGAAATAATCATAACTTTGTACATGTAATGAATAAAGATCTAAAACTGATACACAATTTTCTTCAGTGTGTTTTATGCAATTCCTCTAGGTGTCACTACTTGGAACCTCTCATAAAAGTAGTTATAGAAAAAATGGCATACCTTGTTGAATTCTTGCTTATTCTAGAGAGAAACCTTGTAGAGCGTGCGTCACACAGAATATTTGTTGAATTGATCTGAAAATGTTAAAAAAAATACTACAGACTTTACTCTAACCAACACATTTGATATTACTGAATTTGGATCTATTATGAAGAAGTTATGACGTTTTTACCCGAAACACCTTAGAAAGCATCATCAAAAGAATTTATCCTTCCTTGAATTTCGGCCTTCTTTTCTTCACTTTCCTTAGAAATTCGGCTTAGAAATCCTTTGGTTACCTAAGAAACCTATAGGTATTCAATATTCTCAAGTTTGTATTAAATGAGAGAGCCTTTCCTCTTTTTTATACTCTCCAAGTAGCTTCCTTAAAAACATCTTCTAGGTCACTTTGCCCACTTTCCTTATTTTAGGGTCAACCCACTTCTAATTTCTTCATTAAATTTATTATTGAATTAATTTATTTTGTATTCACTTTGAATTATAGTACATTCATCACTTCACTTTATTATTTACCTTTTAAAATATCTTAAACCACTTTGACTACTTTGACCTTTTGGGGCTTCTAGATGACATATGAGGGTCCTCCAACTTCGTAAGGCCATAACTCTCAAACCATGAGGAGTTATGTGATGTTCCACATACCACCAGAAATGGAATGACATGTAATATCCATATAAAATATTATTACCCAAAAATATATCAAAACGCATACCGTTATCCATCAAACAAACTTGGGATCATTACCCAAACTCGGGTTCTCCAACTTATCATATCCATAATCTCTAACCGTGAGGAGTTATGTTATGTTCCACATACCACCGGAAATGGCATGAAAAGAACTATACATATTGGATAGTTTCACTGAAAAATTCACTGGATTTCATCTCATTATTTCATGAATAAGCATGGGTTCTCTAACCATACTTCTAGGATAACTCAATCCGCAAAGCATCTTCCCATGAGGGCTTTCACCATAAGGGGACCACTTTGGAGTTCATCCATTTCTACTTATTATAAACCATGAAAATACAATAATGAGTCATCTTTACATCAAACAATATTGGGTTCATTACCCAACCTTTGTGCTACAGAGCTTTCTTCAAGGGTTGACATCAATGACAACCATCCTTAATCAACAAAGCCATCCAGTAGCTTCAACAAAGAATAATAGCTCTAGAGCTACAAACAGTACCAAGTACTTTGCAGGATGTGTGAGACCAAAGAGAAGCCACTTCCTGGAACGTAGTTGAGAGGATCATAGAATTAGATTTGGAATGTAAATAGATTAGAAGTAGAAGTGCGCAAACTTACGAGCGACTTACAGATGACCATGAACTGAAGACACTGGAGTCACAACTCCAGGAGGCCAAGTAACAAGAAGCGATAGTACAGACGCAATTGAAGCTCCTATCAGCATTTTAAAGAATGAAAAGATCCCAGTAATAGTGCACTACTCAGCAACAGGTCCATACCATACAGACCAAAGTCATGGAAGTGACTCAAAGGTCCAACCAGTCCAGGACGAAGCTTGCCAACTATTTGAGGAGATTGAAGGCCGAGGAGAAGAGATGAAACAAGTAGTCACTTCAATAGAACAACGCTTAGATGAACCTATGAACGAGGCAGTTATTCAAGAGTTTTTCGAGCAGGAGGCCTTAGCAAAGAAGCAGGTTGAAGAATCTTGAGCAAGGCTCAAGGATTTTGAGGTGGAGCTACCCAGATCAGAGTGAATCGGGACGAGTCACAGGTGAGTGTTGGGGGCATGTTGGCCCTTGACCAAGTTTTGGAGATACTTGGTCAAGTTTGACCAAGTATTTTGGGACTTCGACAGGTTGTCGAAGGCAGAGCACAAGTTGAAGCGGAGATCGTGGGATCTCAACCCCTTGTTTAGGGATTTTTGGGTTTTGGGATTATGTAACGGGTATGGGGATGTCGACCTATGGGTTTACCCATGTTGGGTCCATTTTGTAATGTATAAATAGATATCTATGTGATGTAGGAAGAGGCCAATGTGCTAAGCACAAGTGATAGTTGTAAATTCTTTGTGCATACTATGCGAGGCTTGCAAGGCTAAGTGCAAGTGACTGTAAGAGACTATGTAAAGGCTTTGTGTTGTAACCTAGCTCAAGGAAGGAGGATCTGGTGGAGTGCGTGCAGATATCCTGTCCTATGCAGAGTGGTTTATGAAGCTTTGTGCATATAAGGATATTGACAAAAGATAATAAAGGAGAAGAAGAGTTGGTGGACGTAGCCCCAGGCTGGGGGTGAACCACACATATCCTATGTGGTGGTTTCTTTGTGCATTATGGTTTTTTTATTGTTCATATGATTAATTATTAGTGCAATGATGTATGCTTATATGAATATGATATCTTTGTGCCTAATGATGTGAACAAGATTCTAGATCTGATCTATGTTGATGTGCTTAGTGCTTGAATGTGTTGAATCTTGTTGAATATTGCGCTACATTGTAAACAGGGTTTATCTACGTTATAGTCAAAGGCTAAGTAACAATGAATGACAAATGATAAGTTCTCTGTTAAGGTGTTTTAATCACATATCTGTGTCCTAGCTAGGTTGCAGACATATGAGTCTTGAAACCACCCCTGCCTCTACCTTGGGTGAGACTTCATCTACTTCGCAGGTGTTGCCGAAAGGGCCGGTAGTTAGGGTTTTGTTGGTGCGTTGTTGAAGCGTCGAACCCTGGGTCTTCCCCTATGCCAACAATCTCACAACAGGTCGACCAAGCCCTTTTGTATGCACAGGGAATGCCCGTGAGCAAAGACGCAACAATTCAGAGTAGTCCATTTTGGTCTTAGATTTTAAGACAAAGAGACAGGTTATCTTTTCAACAGTGGAAATCCAACATCCCATATAGATCAATGGCTCTCGTGCATTTGGAGTCTCAAGATTGCGCGGGGTTTAACAGGAATGACTCCGTGACTTCGGTGTTCAGGTATCCGAACTTCTCATTGTTTTGAATCTGTCGAAGTACCAGAGAGCTGAAGAGATGAAATCTCCAAAATACCACTTTTGAAGTGCCACATCACTCTACTAGTCCAGGCCTCTGAGGGTCATGCACACTTATCACTCAAAATCTATAGAATGCTGAAATGCCAGAGCCCTGAAGTGTTGAAGCTTCCGAGCAACCACGTGTCGAAACAATGCCCAATCACTTCGTGAGTCTGGGCCTCTGGGAGATATGTATACAGAGCATTCAAGATCCCCTGAACCCTGAAGAGCCAGAGACATGTAGTGCTCATCATTGCTGACATGTAGCATTCAGCGGTGGTGACACACGATGCCCATCTGTTGAGACACATGGCACTCATTTCAATCACATTTGGTTCTGTCATCTGTACCTTTCAAGTGACACATGTCACCCTTATTTTTGTGACATGTCAATTATATTACATCAAGATACCACGTCACTCTGGCATCTTTTCAATGGTGGATATCCAACATCCCATATAGATCAACAACTCTTGTGCATTTGGAGTCTCAAACTCGCGCGGGGTTTAATAGAAATGACTTCGCGAATTCGGCATTCTGGCATCCAAACTTTTCATTGTTTCAAATTTGTTTAAGTAACAGAGCACTAAAGCATCGAAGTATCTGAACTACCACTTGCCAAAGTGCCACATCACTACGGTAGTCCAAGCCTCTAGGAGTCCAGAGCCCCAAAGTGTTGAAGCTTCCGAGCAACCACGTGCCAAAACAACGCAACATCACTTCATGAGTCCGGGTCTCCGAGAGATATGTATACAGAGAATTCATGCAGTGCTCATCAGTGCTTACATGTAGCATTCAACGGTGGTGACATGTTGTGCCCATCTATTGAGACATGTGGCACTCATTTCAAGCACATTTGGGTCTGTCATTTGTACCTTTCAAGTGACACATGTCACCCTTCTTTCTGTGACACATCAGCGATATGAAATTAGGCCACCATGTCACTCTAGGATATTGTCCTCCAGGAGAATTTGATCCAGAGAAAATGCAGAGCCCCGAAGTCATTGTTTGTAGTATCATGCCACCACATCATATTTAGGAGATCACCCTCCGGGATATTTCCAAGAACAACATTCAAAATCTCTCGAACCCTGAAGATTTAGAGTCCCAAAGTCCTTAAATGATGAAGGTTAAATTAATCTCAAGTTAATTAGTGATAAATGTTGGTTAACAACTTCAGGGGTTTTGTTCTCTGGAGGATATGTTTACTATGTGCTCTGAAGCCCCCGAATGTCGGATTTTCGAAGTGGCTCAGAAACATTTATTGCGCATTTTGAAGTTTGAAAAGGGATCTAAATCAGGGAACGTTGAGCCAATCCATGTCATCTGATTTCTCACCTAGCAGCAACTCAACAATATCAAATAGGTACAGGAAAAAAGTTTTGAGATCTGAACCCTGCAATGCTACAACTAGGAGCTTGAGAAGATAATATAGACTACAGAAAGAGTATCAAAGACTCCTGTGAAATGTAAGATGACATCATTCTTTCCTCTGATATATAAGTTGGGGAAGAAACACTGCCAATTACATTCAGTTATCTCCCAGTGGCCTCCAATAGTGCGTTGCATTCCACTGCTTGATACAGAACGCAGTTCTGTCACTCCTGTTCATTTTCTGTTAAATCTCAGTTCATTCCAATGCATGTGCATCAGTCTAGCTTCAGTGCTAGTATCAGTTTTTAATTTTTCAATTGAAAAACTCTTTTAAATTCATACATAATAAGTGGTATTTTTTTTGTGATAAGAACCACTCCTTTTTGTTAAGTCAATTTTGGAGTATTCATTAACATACTCTAGCAGTGTGTTTTAGTTAAGTTAATAAGTTGTTTTACATCCAATGTGGAGAGCTAAGCCCCAGTTCCACACTGGTCAAGGGCCTCCACATCTATGATAAATAGGCATTCTTTGTATGTTAGAAGGGTTGAGTTTATTTTGGAGAAGAAGATCAATACAACAATTGTTTGGACCCATTCTATGCATGGATTAAATCTCTCTACCTAGTAAAGATACTATTGATGAAAATTTGTTTGTGTCCAAATTCGTA
Source organism: Picea glauca (assembly GCA_000966675.3). Taxonomy (NCBI): domain Eukaryota; kingdom Viridiplantae; phylum Streptophyta; class Pinopsida; order Pinales; family Pinaceae; genus Picea; species Picea glauca. Next base: position 237,367 of record JZKD02S1671204.1, on the reverse strand, counting down.
CATGTTTCTCTTATCTTGAATACAATTTTGATTTGTGTGAAGTACATCTCTTTTCCTTCAACTATTGTATAACTTGTCCGTATTAATATGAAACCTATGATAACAACTATTCTTTGATGAAGATTTGTTTTTGCTGCAACATATGGGAATAATTGTGTTTTTGGTACATGTTTAATTCTTGAAATGAGATTTTAAGACTTGAACTTCTAGCAACAAATTGTTCATTGAATGGTTTCTTGTTTTCCTTTGTTTCTTACCTTTATTGTCTCACTTGTTTGTCCTTAGTGTGGCACCATCCAAGGAGGGTGCTCGTCCATGTCACTTGGCCAACCCAACCACGCTCATGTCTTGGTAAACCAACCCTCTAAATAACCAACAAAATAAAAATAATCAATCATTCTAAACTTGAGGTGGCCTAGCTATGCCCTTTAACAGTCAGGTGCAGACTTTAGGACCAACATATTATGGCACCATTTCCGTGGAATGGAGTAATGAAATATCTTTCCCCAGGAGAATGACAACGATCATAGATGACCTTTGATGGTGAACAAATATCAGACACATCCAAACTTCCATCTTTCACATGGCGACTCAACTGAGTAAACTTCACAAAAGAAATACTGTCTCCCAGGAAAAGAGATCCAAATTTGAGCACATCGAAGCCACTAAGGCTCATCCTAACCCTGAGAAGTATAAATAGTCTCTAATCCAAAAAAGCAACTAAGAAAACCCACCTTATCTCATAGATATACCTCACCCCTCAAGGGTAAATCTGCACCTCAAGAATATATTTTTCTTCATCATCACAAGTATCTTGAATTTTCTAGCCCCGAGAATCACAATTTCAATGAACCTTAGACACCTTCAACTCCTTCCTCTACTTCATCATCTATTCCATCATCCACCCCTGTAGCTCCAATAAATATTCAGATTCCTATTTCCCAAACAATGGTTGCTAACAGGATGGATACCATAATTGTTGCCATATATGCACCCCTAGTTATCCCTGTAAGATTGCATTCACTCCCAGCCACAGATTACATGAAATATTTTCCAAGATATAATGGAGAAGGGGATGTCACAGCTGAGGAACATTTGGTAGCCTTCTACAACTTTGCAGAAAACTTTAACATTGACTATGAAGATGTGTGGATGAGGTTGTTTGTACAAAGCCCCGATGGAGAGGTAAGAAAATGGTTTCGGGGCCTCCCTCCAACCTCCATTGCAGACATTGATGTGTTATATGAATCCTTCATAATGAAATGGGGAGATAAAAGAGATTATATGTATTACATCACTGAGTTTGGGGCCCTTAAGAGAAAGAATGGTGAGTCTATTTTGGACTTCACCAAGAGATTTAATAAGATGTATGGTAGGATCCCAGATGAGATAAAACCAACTGAAGCCTCTACCAAATCACTTATGAAAATTCATTTGACTCCGAATTCTCTCTTCTATTGAGGGAGAGAAGATCCACCACCTTGATATCCATGCAAGAAGCAACCATTGAGGTTGAATCCAACATCTTGGCATTAGACAGGTTAAAGACCAGATATGATAAAGACAAGAAGAAACAGAGAGAGGATTCTCATGCCTCTGCTAAACTAACCACATATGATCCTAAAATTGAGGAAATGACCAAAAATTTGAAGGATTTGACATATGAAATAGCTACTATGAAATGGGAATCTAAAAAACCAAACAAAGTTTTTCAAGGGGATGGGAACAAAAATACAAACTAGTTTAGAAGGTTGAATGATGCCCCTCGGATAATGCAGAGAGAGAGGAGGAATGTTGATGATCAAAGAGTAGTACCTCCTTTCCAAAACAATTAGATTGATGAGATGGATATAGATAGTGATGTTGTGGATGATGTTGTTGCACTTTTCAATGAAACAATTTTTTACACCAGTCACTTAACACAGCAAGATTATGAGGTATCACAACTGTCAAATCAGTTTGATATTGAGATAGGGGAAGAGGGAGTTATTCAAGGCCAGCCCAAAAATAAATATGACTTGAGGCCTAGAACAAGCACTCCTAAACCCACCACCTCTGATCAAAACAGAAAAATAGAGGTTCCTCCCAAGCCAAAGCCAAACAAGGGTTCATTGGCTAAATCTCACCAGCCTCCTCCATGTAAACCTGTTGTCCTTGAAGTAAAGGAAGTTGATAGGCCAAAAACATATTTCATCCTAGAGAATGAGTTGAGAAATATCAAGATCCATGTACCTCTGTCAGAATTTTTTAAACATGAGTGTTTCAAACAATCCATTATGAAAGTTCAGCAACCACCTACGTCTATTGTAACTTCTGATGTAATTAGTTTGTAGGATGAAAACTCAACCATCACTGTGGGCCTACACATTGAGGATGGATCTGATGCTTCTCCACCTTTCTACATATATTTGAATGCCCATGACAAGATCCTACATAATTGTCTCATGGAATCAGGTGCCTCACACAATGACATGCCTAAGGTTGTGATGGAAGAACTAGATCTGGAGATCACCAAGCCCTACCAAGACCTTTACTCCTTTGACTCCAAAAAAGTTAAATGTTTGGGATTAATAAATTATTTGGTGGTTTCATTGGCACAGTTACCCATGAAGAGTGTAGTGATGGACATCATTGTGGCTGACATTCCCCCCAAGTTTGGTATGCTTTTGTCGAGGACGTGTGACAAGAAGGTTGGGGGATCATAATCAATGGACCTCACATATGCCACCATCCCTGTTTTTGGAGGAGAGCACACGAGGCTATACATGGAGGTCTGATTGGCCTATATAGTCAGTGACCATCAGAACCCAAGAAATCACCCAATTTATGTTGTTGAGTAAGAGATTGGCTCATCCGTTTTTCATCTAAATTGTGATGAACCAGAAATTACAGTCAACAAATGAAAAAATCATTCTTTGAGAGATAAACATCAAAAAGTGTAGAAGATTTATTTCGATGGCTCTTCATCAAAATAAGGTTTTGGGGCTAGTATAGTCCTCATTTTCCTTGCGTAGGAGGTTATAACACTCTCTTATAAGATGGAATTTGAGACTACTAACAATATAGCTGAGTATGAAGCTTTGGTGCTCAGATTAAGGGCTGGCAAAGACATGGACATTGAAACTTTGGCAATTTTTGGTTATTTAGAGTTAATCATCAATCAAGTCAAGAACATATATCAAGATAAGCAACAAAGGCTCAAACAATACATGAACGAGTTATGGGACCTGGTTGACCACTTCTTTCTGGAATTTAACATAGCCTTCATTCACAGAGAGGAAAATCAGAAGGAAGATTCTTTGGCATTGACTACTAGTACCTTCAGACCTCACATTGGCCTAAATATCAAGTATCAAGTGGAATTCAGACAACGGACAACCATACCAGAAAAAATCAAGAACTAGCAGGTCTTTAGTGATGACCTAGATCTACAAATATTTCTGCAAACCATAGAAGAATTCTCCAGTGAATCTATAGATCAAGAGGGTGAAGATAATGAATCAAAGAATCAACCCACATCTCAGTTGTTGAACAAGGTGGCTAGCCATGAAATTGTGGACCTTAAAATGAACCACATCCTCAGGGGTCTAGTACCATTGGAAAGATTATTTAACAGTAATGACATCTCCAGAGAAACAACCATTAAAAATCAAGAAGAGGAGGTGATGGAATGCAACATCAGGACTGTTGAAAATCCCAAAATAGTTAAATTTTCCAAGGCACTACCTCCAGAACAAAAATACATGTATGTCAGCCTCATGAAAAAAATTGTTGATATTTTTGCATGGTCGTATGAATATTTGTAGACATTTGACACTGACATAATCCAACATAAGATCCCTCTCAAGGCTGGTTCTAATCCATTCAGACAGAAGATTAGGAAATTTAATCCAATGTTGATGTCCATAATTGAAAAAGAGTTGAAAAAAATGTTGGATGCCAGGATTATCATTCCCTTGAGGTACTCAAACTCAGTGGCCAACTTGGTGCATGTGAGGAAAAAGAGCGGGGAAATACGCTTGTGTGTTGATTTATGAAATCTCAACAAGTGATCTCTAAAATACAACTACACCTTGCCCAAGATAAATCATATCCTGCAAAGGTTAGTAGGTGCTCACCGGATTTATTTGCTGGATGGGTATTCTGGTTATAATCATATAGCAATGAGTGAAAAAGATAAGGAGAAAACAACATTCACCACCCCATGGGGAACATTCATGTACGAAAAAATGCCCTTTAAAGTAGGGTCCACCTTTCAGAGTGCCATGGATGTATCCTTCATGGGAGAGAAAGATATATTTATGGTTATATATTTGGATGACATCGCCATTTTCTCCAAATTAGATGCAATTACAACACCTTGAGCATATTTTTCGAAAATGAAAAAGGTATAGGATTTGTTTGAATCTCAGGAAGTCCCACTTCGCTATGCCATAAGGTAAACTCCTAGGTCACATCATATCAGTAGGAGGTATAAAAACAGACCCTAAGAGAGTGGATACCATTTAAGAAATTGCAATCCATGGAAACAAGAAGTCTATTCAGTCTTTTATAGGCAGAATAAATTTCTTGAGGCGCTTTGTGCCAAACTTTGCTGAAATCATAAGGCCTATCACCAACATGCTGAAGAAATATGTTGTTATCAAGTGGTCATAGGAGGAAAAATCAACATTCCAAAGGATCAAACAAAATTTGATTGAAGCCCCTTGTATTAGTCAACCCTAACTATACCAAAGAGTTCTTTATATTTTCTTTCGCTTCAGAGGAAACCATTGCTATTGTGCTACTCCAAAAGAATGAAGAAGGGAATGAACAACCCATTTCCTTTTTCATCAAATCCCTCCGAGATGCTAAGTTTAAGTATTACATATTAGAAAAATAGGCATATGCGTTGGTCAAATCTTTAAAGGCCTTTAGGGTGTATGTGTTAGCGTCTAACATAACATCCTATGTTTCTAGCAGCACTGTCAAAGATATTCTGGTCCAGCCAAATAGTGAAGGGAAAAGAGGGAAATGGATTTTCAAATTTTTGGAGTATGATCTGCACATCAAGCCCACCAAGATGATTAAGGGGTAGGGACTTGCCAAGTTATTATCATAATCAAACTGAAAGGTATTGGAATTTCATCAGACCTTCACCCAATCTGATGCGCTCATGACACAATCTGGACAAGGAAACATGTTGGTATCTGAAAGTTACTCCTCTTCACCTTGGTACAGAGATATTATTTACTTTCTGGAACATCTAGAATGCCCACCAAATTTGATCTAGATGAGGGCCAGGTCCCTCAAATTAAAATCTATAAAATTATACATTTTAAATCAAAACATGTATTGGAGGGATCCTATTGGCATCCTATTAAAATGTCTCGATGAAAATGAATCTAAACAAGTCACAACATATATGCACATAGGAGTTTGTGGTGGACACCAGCATTGGAAGGATACATCCCTCAAGATACTAAGGGTAGGGTACTACTGGCCCACCCTTTTATCAGATATATTTACTATAGTCAGAGCATGCAATGAATGTCAAAAGTTTGCAGGAAAGCATAAATTACTCTCACTGCCCCTAAAACCTATCACTGCCAGTGACCCCTTTCAACAATGGGGGTTAGATTTCATAGGTGAGATAAACCCACCCTCCAATGGGCAGCATAAGTGGATTCTCACTACCACTGACTAATTTACCAAATGGATCGAGATTGTGCCCACTAGGAATGTTATTGACAAGGTGCTTATGGAATTTTTGGAAACCAATATCTTTTCCAGGTTTGACTTCCCTAGATAGATTATAAAAGACAATGCACATGTATTCAATTCAAAATCCATTTTTGACTTCTGTGGCTGCCATAAAATTTCCTTGACACAGTCCACGCCCTATTATCCTTGGGGGAATGGGTTGGCCGAGTCTTAAAACAAGTCTCTCATCAGGATCATCAATAATTGTTTTACTTAAAACAAGAAATCCTTGGACTCCAAACATAAGTATGCCTTGTGGGTTGATAGGATTAGCACCAAGATATCCTTGGGAACCTCACCATTTCATCTAGTCTATGGGATAGATGTTGTCTTCCCCACTCAGCTCGTTCTACCAGTTTTGAAATTCCTATAGGAATAAATGGAGGATCCAAATGATATCCAAAGGAGAATCTTTCAGATTATAGAGGTTCAATAGAATAGGGAAGCAATGAGGAAAATTATTGAAGCATACCAAAGCAAGATCAAATTGGATTTTGATAAGAAAACCAAGAAGGAGATATTTCAAAAAGGCGACCTGGTCTTGAGGTGGGATGCCAAAAGGGAAGAAGAGTCCAAGCATGGTAAGTTGGATAACATTTGGTTTGGTCCTTTTAAGGTGGTTGAGGTTCTGGAAAATAACACATTTGTCTTACACAATCTGGATGATACTGAAATTTTGGAAGGCCCAGTAAATGGGCGCTTCCTGAAACACTATTTCTCTTAAAAGTCTGAGGGAAGGCCCCTCTTGTACCATAGTTGATTTCCTTTTTTTGTTTGCATTTGAATAATCTCATCATTCAAGCATTTCATTTTTTAGTTTGTGTGTGAATAAAGACTCCATAGCCCAACAAAGGCACTAGGGTGTTAGTGTTGTTGATTGGAGCTTCTTTTCGAGGACAAGAGGAAATGGTGCCATCTCTAAATATGGATAGAAGAATGTTAAAGCTAGCAGACAGATAAAACTTTAGCAGGGGTGATAAAGTAGTAGGGTCCACCCAGATAGTGACAACAAAACTTATCGACGATCATGCTTCATTCGGAAAAAGAAAGTGCTCGAACGTTAGTATCCTAGAGGGACCCCAAAATCGAAACCATGGTATAAATTGAAGAGGTATGTAGCCATTGGTGGTTGATTGTGGAATTAGGAGCGGTGTGGATACAAACCACCCTTGAAAACTTCCGCAATCACGTTCTTATATCACACCTAGGGTCCCACCAGAGAGTTTCACGTGACATCAAAGCTTGATGGTAAGTAAAATCATCAAAGGAAAGTCACGAGGACTGTACTTTCACTAATGAAAGACTTGGTTGGTTCTAGTAGACTAGGGTGTTTGAATAATATGGCACAGATCAGAGAACTAGTCAAGGAACTGGGGTGAATTTATAGTGTGGATTCAAAGATATACATGCCTGACAAACATAAATAGAGTTAAGTTACAACAAGTAGGAGCAAGGTTCTGAAAGGTAAGGCACATGATATACTGTTCTTAGCACCTCACAGGGAAGTGTTATCCCCAATTAGAGCCAATTTTGAGACCTAAGTTTTCACCCCTGCCCCTCCTGCCTCATTTTCCCTATGCCTTCTTGAAAATCATTCCCCTTCTGGTTGGTTGAGTCAATTTCCCTCTCTAAATGACTTGGTTTCTATCGTTTTCTTTCTTGATTGAGTATTTTCACATTTTGTTTATGTTTTTATTGAAAGATAATTACATGTCATGATTTGGCTCGAAATACTTGTCATCATGCTTTCCATTGATTGAGCTCATAGCAGGTTGACCAAGCCTTTTTGTATGCACGGGGAATGCACGTGAACAAAGACGTAGCAATTCAGAGGAGACCATTTTGGTCTTAGATTTTAAGCCAAACACACAAGTTATCTTTTCAATGGTGGATATCCAACAACCCATACAGATCAAAGACTCTCATGAATTCAGAGTCTCAAACTCGAGCGGGGTTTAACAGGAATGACTCCGCGACTTTGGAGTTCGAGCATCCGAACTTGTTATTGTTTCGAATCTGCTGAAGTACTAGAGTGTTGAATTCTTCGAACTACCACTTGTTGAAGTGCCATGTCACTCAGCCAGTCCGGGTCTATGAGAGTCATGCACACTTAGCACTTGAAAGCTCCCGAATGTTGAAATTTCAGATCCCCGAAGTGTTGAAGCTTCCGAATAACCACATGTTGAAACAACGCCATGTCACTTCAAGAGTCAAGGCCTTCAGGAGATATGTATACAATGCATTCATGATCCCCCGAACCCCGAAGAGCTGGAGACACATAGTGCTCATGGATGCTGACACGTAACATTCAATGGTGGTGACACATGGCACTCATTTCAAGCACATTGGGTTGCATCATCTACTCATTCTCGGGTGACACTTGTCACTCCATTTCATGTAGACACATTAGCAATAGTGACATCATGTGGAAACATTAGGTCTGGGGGATCGCCCCTCCAGGAGGTTTTCACTTCAGATTAATGACAGTTCTCTGGAGCCCCGATATGCCGGAATGTCAAAGAAGCAGAGCCCCAAACATCCGAGCGTAGAAATTTTGACACGTCAGATCCGATAGAGTATCCCTCCTGGAGATTTCCATCCAGAATAGGTGCAGTATCCCAAATACCAGAGCCTCGAAGTGCCAGAGCCCCAAAGTTATGAAATGATTAAATGATAAACATATCTTAATCTTGGGTTAATTAATGATAATCATTGGCTAATCACTCTGCAAGTTCGGCCATCCAGGAGATGTTCATACTTTTCACTTAGAAGCTCCAAAACCCTGAAGAGCTGAAGACACGTGGCATTCATCTGGCACTAACATGTGGTGGCCATATTTTGAGACACGTGGCACTCATTTCAAGCACATTTGGGTATGCCATTTGTACCTTTCAAGTGACACATGTCACCATTCTTTCTGTGACACGTCAGTGATATGACATCATGCCACCACGTCACTCTGGGAGAATTTGATCCAGAGAAAATACAAATTCCCAAAGTGTCGGAGCCCCAAATTCATTATTTGTAGTATCAAGTCACCACGTTAGATTTGTGAGATCATCCTCCGGGAGATTTCCAAGCACAACATTCAGAAGCTCCCAAACCCTGAAGAGTCGGAGTCCCGAAGTCCTTAAATGTTGAAGGTTAAAGTAATATTGGGTTAATTACTAATAAAAATTCGTTAAAAACTTCGGGGGTTCTATCCTCTGGAGGATATGTATACTCCATGCTCCGAAGCCCCCAAATGAAGTGGCTCACCCACATTTATTGCACATTTTGAAGTTTGAAAAGGGCACCAAATCAGAGAACGCTAAGCCAGTCCATGGCATCATATTTCTCACTTGGCAGTAGCTTGGCGATGTCAAATAGGCAGAAGAAAAAAGTTTCAGGATCCAAACCTTGCAACACCACAAGCAAGAGCTCGAGAAGCTAATCTGGACTGCAGAAAGAGTATCAGAGACTCCGAGGAAATTCCAAATGAACTGCTTCTTTCCTTAGGGAGATAAGTTGGGGAAGAAACACTACCAATTACATCCGATTATCTCCCAGTGGCCTCCAACATCACGTTGCATGACAATACTCGATACAAAATGCAATTTTTTCACTCCTGTTCATTTTCTGTTAAATCTCAGTTCATTCCAGTGCATGCGCATCAGTCTAGCTTCAGTGCTAGTAGCAGTTTTTAATTATTCAATTGCAAAACTCTTTTAAATTCAGACATAACAAGTGGTATTTTTTGTGTGATAAGAACCACTCCTTTTTTTTAATTCAATTTCGAGGTATTCATTAACAAACTCCAGCAATGTGTTTTATTTAAGTTAATAAGATGCTTTACAACCGATGTGGAGAGTTAAGACTCAGTTCCACACTGGTCGAGGGCCTCCACATCTGTGATAAATATGAATTCTCTGTATGTTTGAAGGGTTGAGTTTTTGGGAGAAGAAGATCAATACAAAAACTGGTTGGACCCATTTTGTGCATGGATTAAAGCTCTCTACCTAGTGAAGATACTATTGATGATAGTGGGTTTGTGTCCAAATTCGTATGTGTTTCTCTTATCTTGAATACAGTTTTGATTTGTGTGAAGTCAATCTCTTTTCCTTCAACTATTGTATAACTTGCCCTTATTAATATTAAACCTATGATAACAACTATGCTTTTATGAAGATTTTTTTTGTTGCAACCTGTGGGAATAACTATGTTTTTGGTACATGTTTAATTCTTGAAATGACATTTTAAGACTTAAAATTCTAGCAATAGATTGTTCATTTAATGGTTTGTTGTTTTCCTTTGTTTCTTAGCTTTATTGTCTCACTTGTATGTCCTTAGTGTGACACCATCCAAGGAGGACGTTCGTCCATGTCACTTAGTCAACCCAACCACGCTCATGTCTTGGTAAACCAACCATCTAACTGACCAACAAAATAAAAAAAACCAATCATTATAAACTTGAGGTGGCCTAGCTCTTCCCTTTAGAAATCAAGTGCATACTTTAAGACCAACAAATATAATTGGGGCTGTTGGAATTCTGAAATCAAGAGCTGTTAGATCTGTCTGAAGTATCCCATCAGAAGGGTGTCATCAAAATTGGAAATCAACCTCAATAACCTATTGTTTCGATGGGAAGGAGTTTGAATTTCTACATATCATTCATTTGGTGGCAATAAGTGATGCTACCCATCCTATTGAGGGAATATATATCCCTAGTTATTGCAATTAATTTATTAGGAGGGACTTAGTCGATAGCTAGAGGTAAGGAGAGGAGGTTTTTAGTCTTAAACTGAATACTTAATCCAAGTGGAAGACAAAATTCGAACATACCACCTTCCCAAGAGAGAGACTTAGGGGGTTGGGTGTGTTACAAAGTGGTATCAGAGTATATTTTAAAATCTATGTTTGAATGGGTTGCCAAAACCACTTGACTATTTTAAAACAATTTATTTTATTTTTCCCAGAGCGCATATATAAAATGATTGATGATGTAATAGCTAATAACAGATTGTTTTTTCAACACGTAGGACATACTAAAAATAATTAGAGGTGAATGGTGCAGTGTAGTATGGAAGAAACCTCACACCTAAAAGATGAGAAATATGATGGTAGGAAGTCTAGAGAAACCTCTCCAAACTTGGTAGCCACTATCAAAAGTTTGAAGGATTATAATGAGAGGCTCATGAGAGCTCAAGATGAGCAGGAAGAGTTTAATGTGGTGCTACTGTAGAGCTTGTTGGAAATTCAAAATCATATGAAACAAGGCCTGGCCACTAGAATTGCAGAGTTGAAACAATCTGAGAAATTGAAAAACCCTTTGGATTCCAAAAAGCATATACTAATCCATAGCTATATAGGAAGGAGTTCTTCCAAGAAAAGGCATCAAGATGCAAATAAAGGAAGATTTTGTGGAAATATTTCCATAGAGTCATCTAGTGGGAAGAAAACTTCCGAGAAGTTGTCCAACAATGAAACTGGATCGAGTGATCCCAAGAAGAAGAAAAAGAGACACTCACATAGTTCTCTAAATGAAGAATTTAAGAAGGATAAGCCACCTACCTTTGATGGATAAATCAAGAAGAGATAAGAAGTTGAGGCTTGTTTGTTGGGATTAAAGAAGTATTTTCAGGTACATAATTACTCAAAAAATACAAAGGAAAATATTTCCATTTTCAATATGAATGTAGGAGCTACAATATGGTGGGAATATCTCAATGAATTTAAAGGGTTGAAAGAGAAAAACCCACCTGGAAGCAGTTTGAGAAGTATTTCAGGAAGGCTTACCTATCAAAAAATTACTTTGATGGGAAGATCAAGGAGTTGCATGAACATACGTTGGGACAACTTACCATGGATTCCTATGCCAAGAGATTCTTGGAGGTGTTGAGGTATATTCCTTACCTCAAGGATGAGAAAGCAAGGATAAAACATTTTCTTAGTGGGTTACCATAGTCCTATCAGGACATAATTGAGTTTGATGAGCCTAATACATTGGAGGACACCATTAGGAAGGTCGAGTGTTGTTATTATTAGTCTAAGGATAAGAAAGATCCTTCTAAGTATTGGAAGAGAAAGGATACGAGTGGATTTTATAAAAAGGGATTCAAATTATTCCCATATAGTAATATGAAGAAAGGCCCTCAATTTGGTCAACCGAGAAGGAGTATGCATCAACAAAATTTTCCATCTCGGACTGGAAACATGCTAGTAGATAAAGTGAAATAAAGATTAGAGGAGGCAAGAAAGGACCTCTACAATCTTGCGGTTGTGGAGAGGCACATCTATTAAGAGATTGTCCTCACATGAAGCATGGATTTTATTTTTTTATCGTGTTCAGGAGGCTACTATGGTCAATGATGTGGCTAAAAGTGTGCCAAGGATATATGCAGTTGTTGAAAATTGGAAAGTAGACCACCAATATTATGTAGTAGAGATGGAAGGTATAATTTCCAAGCAACCCATCTCTATTTTAATTCACCCTAGATATAATTTTAGTTATGTCTCACCTCAAGATGTTCAAGCATGTGCATTATGGAGAAAGATACATGCAAAGGCATGGTTGTTTCAGTTAACCACATGAAATAAGACAAAGGTTGAAGCCGTGATAAAATATTTCCCATTCGAAATGAGTGGACTACAAACTCACGCAACCTTAAATATTCTACCTCTAGGATCATATGAAGGCATGGATTGGTTAGAATCTCATAAATAAAAATTGAACTATTATGATAAAATCTTAGTGTGTGAAGATGAAGAAGGAAATTCAAGAGTTTTGCAAGGAATTCAAAATCCATTTTTAGTTAGACAAATATCAGTACTGCAACTGAATAAATTCAATCGAAAAGGATGCTCGTTGTATGTTATACAAGTTCTCAACTCAGTAGAAGGAAAGGAGTTGAAGGATGAAGACCACCCGATGTTGTGGGAATTTAGAGATGTATTTCCATAAGAGGTGCCTGGACTTCCTCCTAAGAGAGAAATTTATTTTTCAATAGATCTTGTACCTAGGGTACTACCAGCATCAAAAGTACCCTATAGGATGAGCATGTTGGAATTGGTGGAGCTGAATGTACATATGAAAGAGATGTTGGATAAAGGGTACATTAGGCCAGGTGTTTCCCCATGGGAATTACCATCATTTTTTGTGAAGAAAAAGGATGGTACATTGCACTTGTACATTGAATACAAGAAGTTAAACAAGTTAAAAATCAAGAATGAGTATCTGTTTCCTAGGATCAATCATCTCTTTGATCATCTCAGAGGAGATGGATTTTTCTCTAATATTGATTTGAGATCGGAATATCATCAAGTCAGGATTAAGGATGAAGACATTCAAAAGACAACCTTTAGAACAAGGTATGGACACTATGAGTTTTTGATAGTGCCACTTGGGCTTGCTAATGCACCTGATACCTCCATGTGCTTGATGAACAATGTTCTCAACAAATATTTGGACAAGTTTGTCTTGGTGTTTGTTGATGATATTATGGTGTTTGTTGATGATATTATGGTGTATTCCAAGACTAAGGAAGAACATAAATAACATATTAAGATGGTGCTACAAGTGTTAAGATATCACTGACTATATGCTAAGTTCAACAATTGTGTATTCTTTCAAAAGGAAATTTAGTACTTAGTTCACACAATCTCAGCAGAAGGAGTGGCAGTAGATCCCGAAAAGATTAAGGAAATCATGGATTGGTGCATCCCTCGAAATGTAACAAAGGTAAGGTATTTCATGGGGTTCACTGGATATTATAGAAGGTTCATTAAGGGATTTTCCAAGATTGGTGATCCCATTACTTCATTATAGAGGAAGGGGAAGGAATTTGTGTGTTCAACAGAGTGTGAAACTATCTTTCAGTAAATGAAGAATATTTTGACCAATGCCCCTATTTTGAAGATTGAAAACCCTGGAAAGGATTTCTTGGTTTGTATTGATGTTTGAAAAGAAGGAATCAAGAGTTCTTATCCAGGAGGGACAAGTGATATGTTATGAATCACAAATGCTAAATGAGCATGAGCAAAGGTATGCCACCCATGAGCTAGATCTCGCTAAAATTGTGCATGTGTTGAAGATGTGGAGACATTACTTGTTCGGAAGGAGGTTTGTCCTAATGACATACCATTGTGGTTTAAAATAGTTTTTTCACTAGAAAAGGTTGAATGCTAGATAGGATAGGTGGATGGAACTGATTAGCGAGTTTTATTTTGAGATCAAACACATAACAGGAAAGGAAAACGGAGTGGCAATTGCACTCAGTTGAAGTGTGCATACCATAAACTTAGTAGTAGAAAGTGCAGGAGAGTCTAACATCAAGCAAAGGATTAGATACCTCTTGCAAGAAGATGATGTTTTCAATAAGGATATAGAGGAATTACATCAAGAACCCAAAGATAAAAAGTATGAAGGGTATCGACTTACAACTGATGGGATATTGTTGTGTAACAACAAATTGTATGTGTCAGATTCAACAGAGATAAAGCATTTGATGATAGATGAATTCCACATGAGGCCTTATGTAGGACATCCTAGTTATCAAACAATGGTAACAACAATTATAAGGTAGTTGTATTGTTGGCCAAGAATGAAGAAAGACATTGTTGAATATATTACTAAGTTTTTTGAGTGTTAACAGGTCAAGGTTGAACACAAACACCCTGTAGGATTATTACAGGATTTGTCAATTCTAGAATGGAAATGAGAGACAATATCCATGGATTCTATTATTGGGTTGTCAAAAATAGTTATGAAACATGTTGCAATTATGGTAGTAGTGGATATGTTGAGAAAGACAATTCAATTTATTCCCATCAAATCTACTTTCAAATCCATAGATGTTGTTGATGTTTTTATGAAGAAAATTTTCAGATTGCATGGGTTACCCAAGACCATAATTTCAGATAGAGATGCTAAGTTCACTTTAATATTTTGGAAAGATTTGTTTGCAAGTTTAGGAACACAATTATCATTTAGCAGGGCTTACCATCCTCAAACATATGGTTAGACGAGAGAGTGAACAAAATACTGGAAGATATGTTGAGGATGCATGTTATGCACCAACCCATGTAGTGGAAGGAATATCTAACCCTAGTAGAATTTTCCTATAACAATGGTTATCGAGAATCATTGAAGATGAGCCCCTTTTAGTTTTTGTATGGTAGCAAGTGCAGACTTCCAATAAGCTAGGATATTCTAATGGACAATATCACACTTAAACCAAAATTGTGAAAGGAAATGGAGTAGGCAATGATCAAGATAAGGCTGAATTTGGAAGAATCCCAGGATAGACAAAAAATCTATGCTGATAGAAATAGAAATCATAAAGAGTTCAAGGTGGGATATCATCTGTATCTCAGGGTGAAACCCAAGAGGAGTTACCTAAGGATGGGGACATGTGCTAATATAAAACCTCAATATTGTGGACTATTTGAAGTCTTGAAAAGAGTGGGACCAATAACATATAGTCTTTTCATGACACCCACTATTTTACATATGTAACGAGAGGGATAATTGTAGCCCGAACCTCAATGCATCCTGTACAAAAGAAAAACATTTCTCTGGACCCGAGAAATCATGCAGGTCAAGGTGCAATGGAAGCACTTTGGAGCAGATGAGGCTTCTTGGGAACTAAAATATTCCATGAGAGTGGCATACCCATTTTTGTTTTGTGTATAATTGTATATATAGGGTGTTTTAAACACCAAGGACAATTTTTCTTTAAGGGGGAGGGGAATGTAACACCATGTTTTCCCCCATAATTGTAACTATGATAGGACTCCATGTTAATGTGATTATGAAGCATGTAATTATGTTAATGATTAATATAAAACATCACACAACAAACCACAAAGTAAAATTCATTGAGTATTGGCCATGATATCACAAGTGGGAATTGGTGAGGTGAAATGGAGAAGTTTCAATGAAGAAAATAGGAAGCTTGTTCAACATTCCAACCTACACATAAAAAAATTTAATATATCACCTGCCAACATACTTAGATCTACATAGAGACAAGTGATCAGTTATGGATATCAATATTTGTGGTTGACAGTTATAACTACTAGTAGATTCAGTGTTTGGAAGAAGCAAGAGACAATTGAAAACCGACAGAAGGACACACTAGATTTCCCCTTCGAATTCGGGTCCCTAACTAGAATTTTGCATCTAACAAAATTCATGGGAATCCCAATGAATGTGTGGAAGAAGATATCAAAGGTGGAAAAATACCACGCAGATTAGTAGATTAGAAGATTAGCAGATCAACAGATGTGTGAGAGAGAGAGACAGAGACAGAGAGAACACAACAACTTGGGAAGTTGAGGATGGATTCTCATAGACAATCATAATGAATGGAGTGAGTTGAAGACTCCCATATAGATTAAGTAGTGAGGAGGAGACTCATGCATGCCACTCTAAGTAAAAGAGTTGTTGGGAAGTTTTCCTTGAGTAAAATAAGAAAATTACCCAAGGAACTAATGGCCACCATGGAATAGAGAAGATCCAGATCCATACTAGAGCAATAGAGGACTACGACTTGGTGCTTACTGGAAAGAAGCTGACACTAGTAAGGGGAGGTCACTGAGAAAATGTGTAGTAGAGAAGGGACTCCCTTGTGTAGAGGAAATCTAGTTAGGAAGGTACCTGATAAACCTGTGGAGGTCTCGAGCTAAGTGGGTGGGAAAATTTTGTTGTTTCTAGTGGAGTGAAGGAGAGTAACCTTCTTGGAACATTTTGGAACTGTAAGTTATATGAAAATACCCTTGTGGTATCATGGCTTGGAACAGGGTTGACATGTTGTACAAATACGTACTGCATCATAGCCTACGGTTGGGAGGAAATTCTTCCTCTCAGTTAGTTGGATGGAATAACCTTTCACTCAATAGATAAGTGTTCTATTTTAACATGTTTGATTTATGTTTAGTGATACAAATATGTTGTTTTTTTTTTTTATGAGAAATGTGAATATGTGAAGGAATGGTTGAATTCCTGAGTAAAATGGATTATGCATGATTGCTTTCACTATTAAACTGGTAAATATGAATAGTCTGGTAAGCAATGTTAAATCAGAGTGCATCCCTATGTAAACTGGAATCCTTTGAATGGAAATCTTGCAAGATACAAATATTAATTGGGAAAGTGGTGGCAGTTGTGCCTTGGTACCTAGGAAGGTCTGTATGTAGTTAGGGAACCTTAAGCCAGTGAAACCACCTACCTTGAAATTTTGCAGGATATGAAAATTTTCAACTAGGTTTCGAGGTAAAATTTCCTTAGCCAGTTTCAAAGTGAAGGTGCAAGTCTAAGGGGTTTGGTAAAACCTTAGCGATGACATAGAAGAAATCATGGAATGGTTAAGTGCTAAATTAGACTGTTAACCGAAAATAAATTTGTGTTTTAGGTCAGAATGAATTACGACCGTCGATATGGTGAAGTGGAGAATTTTTGGTCGTCGATTAGATGGTTTTTCCATCGGAGTGACAAAGCCTAGGGTTGTAAGGGGAATTTGATGAGGGAGACTTCAAGTCAATAATATGTTTTGATCTATCAAAGGACTGGAAGCTAAAACCTTGACCGTTTATGTTACAAGAAGTTTTATCAAAGTATGAGTGATCAAAGGATGGAGTGATGGCTTCTAAGGGAGTCTTATAAAAAGGGAGTCCAAGGACCATCAATCCATGAGAAGGTATTCTGAAGGATCGTAGACAATTGATATCATGTGATCTATTTCGAGGAGGAAAGCCTAGAACTCGTAACCATATTATAAGTGTGATACCACGAGTGAACCCAGACCATTATATGGGTTGCACCAAGGATTGTCAGATCAGTTAGAGTGCATGTTGTTCGAATGGCCCATGACACCAAAGTAGAGGAAGTTTTATAGTGAAGGGATTTGAGAGAGGGCATGAGCCATATATTAAATAATGGAAGTGATGTAATATCGATTATAGATTCGATGTTGGTCCCACTGGTTCCTTTAGTGATTAATGGGAGAGATGGGTTATAACCATCGAGTAGGTAGATGCTTCAATATAATGAGGGGCCTTGTAATTATGAATCTTAGAGTTGTCAAATCTGTCCAAGTTATCCCATCAGAAGGGCGTCGTCAAAATGGGAAATCAAACCAGGTAACCTGCTAGTTTGATGGGGAGGATTCTGAATCACTCCAGATCATTGATCTAATGGAAATAAGTAATGTTAGTTTTCCAATTGAGGGTGTATGGATCCCAAGTTGTCGAAATGAATTTTAGAGGAGGGACTTCATCAATAGTTAGAGGTAGGGAGAGAAGTTTTTCATACTTAAACTGAATACTTAACCCAAGTGGAAGATGAAATTTGAACATCTAGGTAACTACCACATGTCAACTAGGGACAGGTCCACAAAAAAGGGAGAAGAAACTTAGGATAAGAAATCATATTAAAAAATTAAATGAAGTGTTCGTCGAGTTACAAAAATGCATAGGTAAAGGAGGTAGGTGAGGAGACAAAACTTGGTAAAATGACTAAGTTTGAGGTGCAAAAATGTTAATGGAGAGTGCATTATGGTGAGTGTGGGATTGTGGGTGCAGGACACAAGACATGAGGACTTTGTTGGTCTGGAACATGTTGGACTCCCACAAAGAAAGGATCTGCATGTGGCACATAAGACATGGAGAAATGCGGGTCCGTAACATGTTTTAATCCTTCAGTAAGACTCCCGCAAGGAATAAAAATGATGCATGATGACTCTCACAAGGCATAAACATGACTAAGTATAGGACTCACTATAAAAAAAAGTGTAAAACCTAGTAAAATGACTAAGTCATGAAGGTGCGATTTGGGTAATGCAGAAGATAGAGGTGCAAATTGACTCTCGAATTGTACCATCATTTAATTGGTAGCCTATTATATTTGATTCATAACCATAAAGATATCTCCTTTTCTATTGGTCTTTTTGCCCGATATATGAAATCACCCCATGAAATCCATTAAAAAACAGTTAAAAGGATACTTTGGTATGCTTGGGGTACAATTCAGTTCGAGATACATTACAGCTCACGGGGAATCCTTTATTGGTTGGTTTCATTGATTCATATTGGTCCAATGACCCTAATGATAGAAATTATACTGCAGGTTATGTTTTCAATGTTGATTTAGGACATGTCGCTTAGGCATGTAAGAAACAACATGATATTTCTCTTTCTTCAATAGAAGAAGAGTATCGAGAAATGATTAATGCAAGTCAACAATCCTTGTGGATTCGACAGATCCTTTCATATTTTGTAGTCTATCAGCAACATCCGACCACCCTCTTGTGCGACAATCAGAGTATGTAATACCCCAGTTTTGAGCCCCATATTAAATAATGTATTTTGTTAACTTATGAAAGGCTAGAGTGCCCAAACAATTAAAAAAGGACAATGTGCCTAGGAAATGTAATGTTTTGATCATTATTAATAATAAATACATCATTGGCTACTAGACGGACAAGGACAAGAGTTATAGAGGGATATGATTCCACAAGAGAGGGGGCTTGAGGGGCTAAGTATTTATTTTTATATTTTAATTACCCATTTGTTTAATGGAGAATATCAATTTTATGTGCATCTTGGGGGAAGGCCATGTGGTTCTTTAATTCCAAGAAATACATAAACCCATATTTGGGTTGTTTGTGGGGGTTTGTTCACTCACTCACTCATGGTTCATTGTTCATTGTCCACACCTTTCATTTTTTTCTCTCTTCTCCATTCACTCTTTCACCCACTCCTCATTCATTTTGATCTTGGATTGGGAAAGAAAAAAGAATTATTGGAGAGGCGCCATGTTTTTGTTGGTTGTGATGACTGTTGGTGTATTCCATCCGTGAATCAATGCTTGCATGTCTCAGATGCATTGAAATGTATTAATTTTTTCTCACAGCTGTGAATCCTGAGAGTCCCAGCATGAATATTCTTGACCAGATGCACTAGAGCCATGGAAGGATGTGGACAACCTGAGGGACTACATGGTAGAGAAGGGGTTTCATTCTCTTGGGTTGTGTAGGCTGGATAGAAGAGACCTATTGTAAATTGGATTTTTGTGTGTGTTGAGAAGCCTATGAGACCTTGAGTGTTGACTATTTTGGGAAGATGATTGACACTCTGGAACCATTCTTGTGGATTCATAGCCTTGGATCGAGGGTGACATTGTTGTTGAGACTTGGAACAACAATGTCTATGATTGGGTGGAACGTCCTTTGTCTGTATCTAGTTGGTGATCTATTCCATTAAAGATAAGTGCTCTCCGTCATGGTTTCATTTAACTGTATATTTATTTCCATTGTGTATTAATTGTTATCTTTGAGATTCATGTTTATAATGTCAATGCTTGTTGGTTATTCCTATGTATGGAATTATATTCATTCCTTTTATGTTGCAACATGAATCTTGATCTTTGCATGTGAGTATTTCATGCCCCTTTGTTAATTAAAAATTTATCAGAATTCAAAATCAGTTCAGAAGCGAGTTTTGAAGTAGCGTGGCCAACTTGTGGGTGGTTGGGTGCAATATAGATTGTTATTAGAGCTTCATGTTGAAATGACAAACTGGTATGGGAAGAAACTATTGGACATGGTGTTATGTGTTGGAAAATTAGTTGTCATTAATGTCAACCATGGAAAAAAAGTATGCAGAAGAGCGCGTTGGAGGAAAGAAAAGCTTAGGAGAGATAACATTGCAGAAATCATGTAGAAGCTAGAGTGAAATGGGGATAGAGACCCTTTGTATAGGATCGTGGAATCATGAACATTATATCAGGAGCCAGATCGGTAAGAGCTGTCAGATCTAATTGAGAAAGTTTGGGGATAACGAGAGCCATCAAATCAACTGATAGATTGTCAGTCGTTGATAGAATCCAAGTAGGAGATAGAAAATTATGGGACTCCGGAACTTCACCACTTCGACGATTATTGGAGACTAGATAAAGCTGCAAAGTTCAGAAGCCACGAAGTGCAAAGCCGAAGTCGCGAAGTCATGTAGGTCGTTCGATCTGGAGTAGAGGAATGTGGACCATCTGTTTGGTTGATGACGTGTCTCATGCCACGTGGAAAGGGTGCCATATGGGGACACATGTCACATGATTTAAACTCCTTTTGGACCCCAACATGTCCATTTCTAGGTGACACCTGGAACACATACCATGGGTCCACTTCACCATAGGTGACATCAACATGCCATGTCATCTCCGGGGTTATGGCCTCCGGGAATATCCAAAATTTCCCAAGGATGTAGTAGTGAAGTCACGTGGGCCATTGATATAAGACCCTCCAGGATTTCTCATGACCGTCATATCCACAGTGAAGATTTAAAGGCGCAAATCAAATTGCACGGGTGTTAATTTAATGGAGGTAGTGCACATTGATCTGGACCCTTAGAGTTTTTGAGTACATTTCATCACGAGATTAATGTTCATAGTGGCTATGTCATTAACAAACTAACTTTTTGGGTTACATGAACCATCCATCTCAACGCCTGATTAATTCATGATCGTTGATTTCGTTGAAACCACCAGATGAGCCTGGATTGTCTAATCAACAGGAGAATAAGTCTCAACTGTCTGATCTACTAGTGAGGGTAATGTACGTATTTTAGTGAAGTTTAATCTGGGAGAGTTGGAAGGTATCAAAATGGAATATTCTTTGATACCCTCCTTTTTAGAGCAATGAAACTTCTTTGACTTTTTTAACTCTGAGTGATCAGGTATCGAAATGGAATATTCTTCGATACCCTCTGGTCAGAGCGACGAAGACTACCTGAATTTTTGAAATCTGAGTGATAAGTTCTAAGGGTATCGAATGGGAATATTCTTCGATGCCCTCTGGTCAGAGCGATGTAACTTACCTAATTTTCTAAACTTCAAATGAAAAGATTTGATGGTATTGAAAAGGAATATTCTTCGATACCCTCTTTTTCGAAGTCACTTTTGAGCTCGATTCTTCAATAGTATGAATGGGAACCTTTGATGAATCGTAAATATCTATTTTGATTTTAATATCAATGGTGTAGATTACCAGGTATGCAAAACTACTCCACGGTGACAAAAAAACAATTTTCCAACTTTGGAAAAAGAGGTGAAAAGGGGAAAAGTTGTCATTTCTAGATTGTTGCAGTTTCATACTGGAGTATCAGATTGAAAATATGAAAGTTGTTATGAATTATTTGTCATTTTATTATCTACGCCTCATATAACAGTTTTTCTAGTTCTTGAAATATTGTCTTCTGTAGTTGACTGAAGTTGGCATTTTAATAAAATTTCACTAGTGGAGAAAAGGCACAAATGGGGGTGAATGTGGCTCTTTCAGGAAGCCATAATGTCCATCTTAGAAATCATATTGGGGAAAGAGTACAGTCGTTGGAAACATGATTCCGACGAGAATGACCTGGGATTTTTAGAATTGGGAGAACTATGATATAAATATTCATAAATTGAGCATAAAAAGGACATGTAACATTAATTGACAAATTTTTATGATATGCATATTTCTAACAAAAATGTTTTCTTCCACATTTTGCAGAATTAGGGGGTACACACATACCATTTCATTATAAAAATGAATATTCAAGAAACGAAAGAAGGGGAGGGAGCGTATAGTGTTGATAAAGAGGCCAAAGGTCAAAATATCAATGTTGGTAATGCAAAGACATAATCAAATGGACACCAGGGCAGAGGGAGAAAGAAACATTAATAGAGATTGTGAGAAGCCTGATAATAGAAGTACAGAGCTACAAAGAAGAAAATGAGAGGTCGATAAGAGAGAAAAATCAGATAAATGCTCTTCTAATGAAAATATTAAATCAGTTGGAGAGGCAAACAAAGAATGGATCAAACTCAAGACGTGAGGAAGAGCAAAGGTATCATGAAAGAAGAGATAACTAAAAAAGAACTAGTTATTCAAGAAGTTCTAGAATAACTCATAGACATAAATCACCTCACTCAAAAAGGAAATTTTATGCATCTAAATATTCCATAAGTAGTCTAGAGGTGTCTCTTGTTAGGTACCAAAGAAGAATACATGAATTGGACAGTTTGCAAGGAGAGTCGAGGAAGCTTAATCTACCATCCTTTGATGGTGAAAGAGAAAGGTAAGATTATGGTGAAGCATGGTTTCTTGGTCTCATAAGGTATTTTCAATTGCATAACTACTCATCAAACCTAAAAGAAAAAATTGTCACTTACCATCTACATGGAAAAAACTACTATCTGGTGGGATCAACTTACGCAAGTTGAGCACATAAATAAGAGAAGGATCACTTGGAAGAAATTCAAGAAATATTTTTAGAAGGAGTACCTTTCAAAGAACTTCTATGACAAGAAAATGTAGGAGTTCTTTTAACTCAGGATGGGAAGCATGACCATGACAGAGTATGAAAATAATTTCTTGGGACTGCTAAAGTATGTGGGGTTTATAAAAGATGATAAGGTGAAAATACATAGGTTTTTGAGTGGAATTCCTTCATTTTATAAAGATAAGATTCAATATGATGAGCCCAAGACACTGATTGATACCATTAGGAAGGATAAGTACATGTATGAGCAAGGAAAGGGAAGCGAGTCTTTGCATAAATCTTAGAAGGATAAGAAGAAGGACAAGTTTCACCAGAGAAAGAAAGGATTCAAACCTCCTTTCAATAGAAATATCCCAAATAAAAATTAGCAAAACCATCCTGCTAAGGATGAATCCAAGAGAGAAGAATCCTTGGGAAAAAGGGGAAGACCACCAATCCAATGTTGGGGATGTAAAGAAGATCATGTGTACAAGGATTTCCATCACAGAAAATACAAAGTGAAGACCATGAACAACATCCAAGATGATACAACCGTAGAATACATGGGAAGAATATATGCATCCTTAGATGATCGACAAGCAGAGTACAAATCCAATATGATTGAGGTGGAAGGTAACATCATTAATCAGTCTGTTGTTGTTTTAATTGATTCAAGAGCAAGTCATTGTTACATTGATCAGAAAATAGTGGATAATATACATTTGGAAAAAATTAAGCTTGAAAAATAAATTTTGGTTCAGCTAGCCACTAGAACTAAAAAAAGGATTAATGAAATGGTCAGAGGTTGTTCCATAAGTCTTAACTGAGTGAATACTAATGCTGATCTAAATATCATACCATTGGGATCTTATGATGTTCTAATTGGAATGGATTGGTTGGACAAGAATTATGTTGTCCTAGATTGTCATAATAAGACATTTACATGTCTTGATGAAGAAGGAAAACAGAGCATTGTGAAAGGAGTTATAAGACCCATTTCTATAAGGGAGATTTCATCCTTATAACTAAAGATATGTTTTAGAACAAGGTATAGCAGTGGATCTAGAGAATATTGAATCCATTAGAGGATGGAAAACACCTAGAAGTGTTTCATAAGTCATATATTTTATGGGATTAGTTGGTTACTACAGAATATTTATAGCAGGGTTCTGTAAGATTGCTAATCCCATCACTTATTTGAAAAAGAAGGGAATTAAATTTGAATGGACAGTTGAGTGTGAAGAGAAATTTAATTTTTTGAAAGAATTACTTACTAGTGCACCTATTTTAAATATTATTGACCCAAATGAGATTTTTGTGGTATGTACAGATGCATGCAATGAAGGACTTGGTGGAGTCCTCACTCAAAATGGACATGCCATTGGTTATGAGTCCATAAAGCTTAAAGAACATGAGAAGAACTATGCTACACATGACTTGGAACTTGCTGCCATTGTTCATGCATTGAATATGTGGAGGAATTATCTCATGGGGAAGAGATTTGAATTAAGAACATACCATAGTGGTATGAAATATATTTTTGAACAACCAACTTTGAACGCTAGGCAAATGAGATGGCTGGAATTTTTAAGCGAATGCGATTTTGACATCA
This sequence comes from Picea glauca, assembly GCA_000966675.3. Lineage (NCBI taxonomy): Eukaryota > Viridiplantae > Streptophyta > Pinopsida > Pinales > Pinaceae > Picea > Picea glauca. The sequence goes on along the minus strand of JZKD02S1671204.1, from coordinate 212,742 downwards.
AGCATATCAAAGGAAAAGAAAATAAAGTTGTTGATGCACTTAGTATAAGAGTACATCTCATGCATACTACAACCATTAGCATGCATCAATTAGATTTAAAGAGCATAATTTTAGATGTTATTGTTCCAGATCAACATTACCTATAGGTAAAAGAAAACTTAAACCAAGAAAATGTACAACAAAAAATTAAAGAATATGAGATGAAGGAAGATGGATTACTTATGCATAAAAATATGATTTATGTTCCTAGTTCCAGAAAACTTATGAATTTGGTATTAAAAAAAATGCATAATGTTCTGTATGTCGGACATCCCGATTACCAGAATATAACTGCAGTAGTAAGAACCCAATTCTTTTGGCCAAGAATGAAGAAAGATGTTGGTGATTACATTTCCATATGTATGGAATGTCAGAGAGTGAAGGTTGAGCATAGGCACCCAATGGTTTTTCTACAACCATTACCAATTCCAGAGAAGAAATGAGAAATGGTAAGCATTGATTTTATAACTAAATGGCCTAGGACAATGAGGTGACATGATTCAATCATGGTAGTGGTTGATAAATTGACAAAGGATGCTCATTTTGTTCCTATAAAAATGAATCATACAATAGCTAATATTGCATAAATTTACATGAGGGATATTTCTAGGTTTCATGGGATACCTAAGGAAATTGTTTCAGACAAAGATACACAGTTTAATTCAAATTTATGGAGGGGATTGTTTAAAGGATTTGGTACAAATATGAACTTTAGAACATCATACCATCCACAATCAGATGGAGAGATAGAGAGAGTCTACCAAGTAATTGAAGACATTTTGAGAATGTATGTGATGGATAATCCATCTAAGTGGAAAGATTACTTGCACTTGGTTGAGGTTTCCTATAATAATGGGTATCAAGATTCAATGAAAATGAGCCCATTTGAAGCCTTGTATGGTAGGAAATGCAATACTCCAGTGAATTGGGACAACCCAACAGATAGAGTGGTACTTGGGCCAGAATTGCTCAAGGATATGGAAGACTAGATGGTTAAAATTAAGCATAATTTAAGGGAAGTTCAAGATAGACAGAAAATTTATCCAGATAAGAATAGGAAAGATAGAAAATTTAAAGTGGGGGAGCATGTTCTTTTAAAGGTCAATCCCAGGAAGATCTCTTTGAAGTTGGGAAGTTGTACAAAGCTAGCAGCCAGATTATGTGGTCCATTTGAGATATTGGACAGAATAGGGCCAGTTGCATACATGCTTGCATTTCCTACTTCCATGAATGTGCATAATGTATTTCATGTATCTTTGCTAAAAACATATGTACATGATACTAACCATGTTATTAATTGGCATCTGATTCAGGTAGAGACAGAGGGAGACTTTCGAGTCCAACCAGTGCGCATATTGGACATAAAGGTTAAAATACTTCAAAATTGAGTTATAGAGCTGGTAAAAGTCCATTGAACCTGCTACGGTCCTCAAGATGCTACTTGGGAGCATGAAGATTCCATGAGAGCAGAGTACCCACAACTTTTTGAATAAATTTTGAAATTTTTATTTATGTTTTGTATATGCACCAAGGACAGTGCCAAAATAAGGGGGAGGGGAATGTAATACTCCAGTTTCGAGCCCCTTATTAAATACTGTATTTTGTTAAATTATGAAAGTACAAAGCTCCCAAACAATTAAAAAAGGACAATGTGCCTAGGAAATGCAATTTTTTTTTTATTATTAATAATAAATACATCACTGGCTACTAGACGGATAAGGACAAGAGTTATAGGGGGCTATGATTCCAGAAAAGAGGGGGCTTGAGGGGATACGTATTTATTTTTATATTTTAATTACCCATTTTTGTTTTAATGGAGAATATCAATTACATGAGCTTCTTGGGGGGAGGCCATGT
>JZKD02S1671204.1:189733-203940 GCA_000966675.3 Picea glauca | reverse complement strand
TTTTTTAAATGCATATTTTAATTATTTTTAATATTGTTTTTGTTTTTTAATGCATATTTTAATTATTTTTAATATTGGTTTTTGTTTTCTAAAAATGTTTTTGGTTTTTTTGGTCTTTACTTTTTTATGATTTTTTTAATTTCTTGTGTTTTTACATCATTTAATATGTTATTTTTTTTAAATAATCTACTAATTTGGGAAGTTTTATCATTTTAATTTATTTATTTTTAATGTAAATTTAAAATAAAATAAATATATATAAATTTTCAAGTACTATTTTAGCAGTCGTTTTCGAGTTTCTTCTCTATGATGGTACCAACTCTCAAGGCACGATTTCAATTATGTATTAATTTTAACTTCAAAAAAAATGGGTGATACTGGTAGCATCACTTTTGATTCTGGGTCAATTTTAAAGTTTTAAGTTTTTGTGATGGCCGTGATTTCAAACAAGTTGGAATTTAAGGGTCAATTTTAAGGGTTTTTTCTGCAACGATATCGTTTCTGAAGGTTGTGATGTCAAAAAAGTCAGAATTTTAACCACCCCCCCCAAAAAAGGGTCCTACCGGTAGCACCTGTTTTTAAAACGGGGGTTGATTTTGGTGTTTTTAACATAAAAATATGAGTGTTTTGGACTAGAGTTCTCGTTTTGAGGTCACAGTTCTTGTTAAGTTGGTAACTATCTTGATCGAGGAGAAACAATAAATCAAGGAACGAGATCTCTTTGTCAATGAAAGTAATTAAGGAATGAGATATGACAAAGAAGAGTAAAATCCAACAGTGTTTTACTGCTCATGGTCTTCTAAAATGATTATCCTTGTTCGATGTACTATTTTTATAAGAGATATGAGAAGATGAGATCGAGGAGGCAGTAGAACCAGTAATAAGAATTTGAGGGCAGAGCAGAAGATTTTTACATAATGATAAATCCCACATTCGTTGGGAAAACCGAGTCCAAAGGGTTTATATTGAAAAAGTACTATTACATTGTTTGAATGAAAACAATCAAGTCATGAAAACATGCACGCGGAGTTACCTTATAGTGTGGAGAATAGTGGACCCGAAGACGGTTAATCCTAATCATTGATTCTCTAAGATCAACGACCAAGATCAAAGAACTAGGGTTTGATACCTAGTGGGTCAGCTCATCCACGTCTGTACCATGATAGCAACCTTTCAAACACCATGTGTTCACTCAGACGAGTGCAACATCAAAGAGAGTCCATGTCAGTGCCACATTGTAACACCCTGGGTTTTGAACCCCGTATTAAATATTGTATTTTGTTAAGTTATGAAAGGCCAGAATGCCTAAACAATTATTAAGAGGCCAGTGTGCCTAGGAAATGTAATGTTTTGATAATTATTACTAATAAATACATCGTTGGTTGTTAGACGCACAAGGACAAGAGTTATAGGGGGATATGATTCCACAAGAGAGGGGGCTTGAGGGGCTAAGTGTTTATTTCCTATTTTTTTATTTACCCATTATTCTCCTAATGGAGAATAACAGTTACATGAGCTTCTTGGGGGAGAGTCCAAGTGGTTCCTTAATTCCAAGAATTACATAAACCCGTCCTTAGTCTGCTTGGGGGTTCTCACTCTTGTTCTCGTTCTTGTTCTTTTGTTGGTTTCTTCACTCATTCACTCATGCCCTCATTCACCCAATTACTCGTTGTTCACACCATTCGTGGGGATTTATCTCCATTCATTCCACCACCCACTCATCTTTTCTCGTTTGTGTCTTGGCTTGGGAAAGGAAAGACGAATTGTTGAAGAGAAACCATGGTATTGTTGGTTGTAGAGACTGCTAGTGTAATCCAACCATGAATCAAGACATGTATGCCTAAGATGCTTTGGTTTGTTCCCATTCTTGCTCACAACTACGAGTCCTAAGAGTCCCATCATGGAGATTCTGGACCAACTGCACTGGAGCCCTGGAAGGAGATGGACATCCTGAGCGACTACATGGAAGAGAAGGGGGGGTTCATTCTCTTGGGTTGTGTAGATTGGGTAGAAGAGAGATGGGTACTTGGATTGTTGTGGGTGATGGAAAGCCTGTGAGAGCTTGAATGCTAATGTTTTTGGGAAGCCGAGTGACACTCTGAAACCATCTTTGTGGATTCATAGCCCTGGGTCGGGGGTGACACTACTACTGAGACTTGGAACAACAATGTCTACGATTGGGTGGAACATCCTTGGTCTGCATCCAGTTGGTGTCTTGTTTTCAAAAAATATAAGTGCTCTTTGTTATGGTCATTTACCTGTGTATTATTTATTTCGTTGTGTATTTATTTATCGTCGAATTCAATATTTAGAATATGTATGTTTGTTGGTTATTGATGTGCATGACATACAAATCATTTCTTTTATGTTAAGATAGAATCTTGATTTATGCATGTGAACATTTCATGCATCTTTATTATTCAAGAATGTATCAAAAGTCGAATTAGTTCCAGAAGGGGACTCGAAGTTAGAGTAGCCTGGCCTGTGGGTGGTTGGGTACGTTACAAATTGGTATCAGGGCTTCAGTTTGAAACACTGGGCCGGTATGGGTCGGGTCTGTTGGCCAAAGTCTCATGGTTGAGATCGATTTATGACCTTAAAATCGTAAATCTCAAGAGGAATGGCGTTGCAGAGTCCATACAGAAGCTAGAAGGTTCGAGATCCATAGTAAGGGATTGAAGGATCGTGACCGTCCCTTTCGAATTCGGGAACAATCGTCATTGTGGGATCAATAGAGATATGGACTGTTGGATTAGAGGGCAGATGAACAAGGGTCATCTGATGGAGGAGAATAGGAGGTTGGGGTAAGAATTAAGTCCCAGCCATCGGATTTGGTTGATTGATTGTCAGTCGTCGATCAAATCCAAGAAGGGAAGGAAGGACTTTGGAATTTGGCCACTTAAGCGATCTTGGTAGGCTAGAAAGGCCTAGATTGTCGAAGGCAGGAGTCGTGAAGCCATGTCAACCATCCGATCTGAAGGGAGGCATTGAGGGATCTCCATCGTTGATCGTGGTCAGTCGCCATTGACCACTTCGGGAGTTTTTGAACTGCTATAACCCAGAGTCCCGTAGCACCAAAGTCCCAAAGTCTCATCGACCGTTAGATTGAGGGGAGGACTTCATGAGTGTTTCAAGTCATAATATATAGCAAGGGTGGAAGGATAGCTAGGGTTTGGATCTTCGTAACCTCGCCGCTTCAACGTTCAGTAGTTCAAGAGTGTGGGGGTCGTCTAGAGTGAGAAGCCCCGAAGCCCGAAGCCTGGATTTAATCGCAACCGTTGGCCATGGGAGAAGTTTCATCCGTCGATTTCAGTTTGGTGTTAGGCTATTCAAGAGGTAGCATGTATTGGAGTCGGGAAACTTCTAAAGCCCGGAGCTTCGGAGTACCAGATTCGATTGATAATGTGGCTTGTGCCACATGGCAGGAGGCCATGTGGGGACATGTGTCACCCGGATTCAACACCTTTTAGACCATGATCTGTCTATTTTTGAGTAACACATGGCACACGTGTCACGAGTCCACGTCACCCTGGGTGACATTAACGTGTTGTGTCAGCTCAGGGAGTATGTGACTTCGGGGGTTTCCAAGTTTCTATCAGTGAAAAGTGTTGAAGCCTGAAGTCATCAAGGCACACAACCTGTCGAGATGAATTTCCTTCGGGACCTTTCTTGACCGTTGGATCCGACAAAGGGAGACCAGGGTAATCACTTCATAGGATTGTCACTCTGGGGAAGTGGTAGACTCGAGAATGGAATTATCCTGGAGCCCTGGAGCACCAAATTTCCCGAGTGTGTGAGAGTTGTTCGTCTCAACACTTGATTAAGTCGTAACCATGGATCTCGTTGAGGCCTCCAGATGGGGGGCAGGACCATCCATTCGACAAGAGATTAAATCTCGACTATCCATTTTTTCTAGTGGAATGATTGATGGGTTCGGAGAATCGTAACTCCGAGGGAAAACAAAAGTTGACAGGGGAAGGAAGCAGAAGACCAAAGTCAGGAGGACTTGGTCGTCACGTCGGTCCCATGCTAAGGTAAAAAGGGCTTGGAAGTAACCCAACCCTCAGACTTGGTGTTCGCACAAGCTCCTTTGTATGAAAACACAAAGTGAGGCGCTAAAGAGTGATTAAGCCCGTGGTTTTCAGTTGTGGTCACGTGGGACATGGGTTGAAGGAAGTGCCTGCGAAAAATTGAATTTTGTATCAACTACAAGATAACATGGAAGTGTTATATGGAGGAGAATGATAATATTTTCTTCATGACTTGAGAAGAAAAAAAGGACCTGCAACATTGTTTGGCAAATTTTGTTTATAATATGCATAATTCTAACAAAATGGTAACTTGCACATTTTGCAGAATTAGGAGGCATAAACATATCAATTTAGTATAAGAATGAATATTTAAGAATTGGAAGAAAGTGAGGGAGCCTCCAGCCATGATAAATAGGTCTAAGGACATAATATCAGAGTTGGTAATGCAGAGACAAAATCCAACAGACACAAGGGCAGAGAGGAGAAAGAAACATTGATAGAGACTGTTAGAAGCTTGAAAATAGAAGTGCAGAGTTACAAAAAGACAATGAGAGGATGATGAGAGAAAAAAATCAGATAAATTCTCAAGTGATGCAGATCTTAAATCAGTTGTAGAGACAAACAAAGAGGGGATCAAACTCAAAACAAGAGGAAGAAGGCAGGTATCATGAAAGAAGAGATGATCATGGAAGAATTGGTTATTCAAGAAGTGCTAGCAGAACTCATAGACATCACTCACCTCCCTACTCAACAAGGAAATTTTCTGCATCTGAAGACTCCATGAGTAGTCCAGAAGTGTGTCCTGTTAGGCACCAATGAAGAAGTCGTGAAGTGGACAATTTGCAAGGAGAGATAAGGAAGCTCAAGCCACCATCCTTTGATGGTGAAAGGGAAAGGGAATATGATGTTGAGGCATGGTTACTTGGACTCAGGAGATATTTTCAATTGCATAACTATTCATCAAACCTAGAAGCCAGAATTGTCACCTACCATTTAAATTTGAAAGCTATAATGTGGTGGGATCATTTAAATAAAGTTGAGCATATTAATGAGAATAGGATCACTTGGAAGTAGTTCAAGAAGTATTTTCAGAAGGATTACCTCTCATAGCACTTATATGACAAGAAAATGTAGGAGTTCTTTGAACTTAGGCTGGGAAGTGCAACCATGGCAGAGTATGAGAAGAAGTTCTTGGGGTTGTTAAAGTATGTAGGGTTCATAAAAGATGAGAAGGTGAAAGTACAAATGTTTTTAAGTGGATTACCATCCTTTTATAAAGAGAATATTCAATATGATGAACCCAATACCTTGACTGAGACCACCAGGAAGGCTAAGTACATGTATGAGCAAGGCCAGGGAAGATCCATGTAGAAATCTTGGAAGGATAAAAAGAAGGAGAAGTCTGATCATAGGAAGAATGGATTCAAACCTCCTTTCAACAGAAATGAACCAATATGCTAAGGATGAATCCAAGAGAGAAGACTCCTTGGGAAAAATGGGAAGAGCACCAATCCAATGTTGGGGATGCAAATAATATCACATGTACAAGGATTTCCCACACAGAAAGGATAGAGTGAATACCATGCAAAAAATCGAAGATTCTACAAAAATACAAGACATGGGAAGGATTTATGCAGCCTTAGATGATCGAAAGAAGAGTACCAATCCAATATGATTGAGGTGGAAGGTAAGAGCATAAATCAACCTGTTGTTATTTTAATTGATTCAGGAGCAAGTCATTGTTAGATTGATCCTAAAATAATGGATATATTACATTTGGAGAAAAGTAATCTTGGCAAATCAAGTTTGGTCTAGCTAGCCATTGGAACCCAAAGGAGAATCCATGATATGGTCAGAGGTTGTCCCATAAGTCTTAATGGTGTGAATACTACTGTCGACCTAAATATTATACCATTGGGGTCTTATGATATTCTAATTGGAATGGATTGGTTGGAAAATCATCATGCTATCCTAGATTGTCATAGAAATACATTTACATGTCTTGATGGAGATGGAAAATAGAGCACTGTGATAGGAGTTCCAAGACCCATCTCTATAAAGGAGATTTCAGCCTTACAACTAAAGAGATGTTTCAGAAAAGGATGTCAATTGTATGCAACCCATTTGGAGGAGCCAACAAAGATAAAGGGGCCAAGCCTTGAATATTTCTTGGTACTACAAGAATTCGAGCATGTATTCTGAGAAATACCAAGGTTTCCCCCTAAAAGGGAGATAGATTTCTCTATTGATTTAGTGCTAGGAGTTGCCTCGGTGTCAAAAACACCTTACATAATGACTACACCAGAGTTAAAAGAATTATAAATACAGTTGGAAGAATTGTTGAGGAAAGGATACATACATCCGAGTGTTTCACCTTGGGGAGCACCAATACTTTTTTTCAAAAACAAGGATGGAACCTTGAGGCAGTGTGTTGACTTTCGATCGACAGCTGAATAAATCCACTATAAAGAACAAGTACTCTCTACCTAGAATTGATGACCTCTTTGATCAGCTAAGAGGAGCAAAGATATTTTCAAAGATAGACTTGAGATCGAGATACCATCAGGTAAGAATCAAGAAATAATATATCCATAAGACAACCTTTAGAACTAGGTGTGGGCATTATGAATTTGTAGTGGTGTCATTTGGACTGTCCAATGCACCAGTTGTCTTTATGTGATTAATGAATGGCATATTCAGAAATTACTTGTATAAGTTTGTCATAGTATTCTTGAATGACATACTTATCTATTCTAAGTATGCGGAAGACCATGAACATCACCTAAGACCGATATTGCAAGTGCTAAGGGAACATCAATTGTATGTCAAGCTTAGTAAGTGTTCTTTTTATCAAGAATAGATCCATTACTTGGGGCACATTATTTTAGAACAGAGGATAGCAATAGACCTAGAGAAGATTGAAGCCATTAGAGGATGGCCAACGCCCCAGAATGTTTCAGAAGTTAGATCTTTTATGGGATTAATTGGTTACTACAAAATATTTATAGTAGGGTTCTCTAAGATTTCTCATCCCATCACTTATTTGCAGAAGAAGGGAATTAAATTTGAATGGACATCTGAGTGTGAAGAGAACTTTAATTTGTTGAAGGAATTACTTACTAGTGCTCTTGTTCTAAATATTGTTGACCCAAATGAAAGTTTTATGGTATGTACAATTGCATGGAAGGAAGGACTTGGTGGAGTCTTCACTCAAAATGGACATGTGATTGGTTATGATTCTAGAAAGATTAAAGAACATTAGAGAAAATATGTCACACATGACTTGGAACTTACTACCATTTTTCACGCAATGAATATGTGGAGGCATTATCTCATGGGGAAGAGATATGAATTAAGAACAGACCACATTGGTCTGAAGTATCTTTTTGAACAACCAACTTTGAATGTCAAGAAGACAAGATGACTGGAATTTTTAAGTGAATACGACTTTGACATTAATGATATCAAAGGAAAATAAAATAAAGTTGTTGATATACTTAGTAGAAGAGTACATCTCATGCATGCTACAACTATCAGTGTGCATCAATCAGACTTGAAGAGCAGAATTTTAGATGTTGTTGTCACAGATCAACATTACCTACAAGTGAAGGAAATGTTACAACAAGAGGATGTACAACAAAAAATGAAAGAGTATGAGATGAAGGAAGATGGATTACTTATGCATAAAAATAGAGTTTATGTTCCTAGTTTCGGAGAACTCAGGAATTTGGTATTAAAAGAAATGCATAATGTTCCATATGTTGGACATCCCGGTTACCAGAAAAAAATTGCAACAGTAAGAAGCCAATTCTTTTGGCCAGGAATGAAAAAGGATGTTGTTGATTACATCACCAGATGTATGGAATGTCAGAGAGTGAAGGCTGAGCATAGGCACCCAACGGGTTTGCTACAATCCTTACCAATTCCAGAGAAGAAATGGGAAGTGGTAACCATTGACTTTATATCAAAATTGCCCAGGAAAACAAGAAAACATGATTTGATCATGGTAGTAGTTGATAATTTGACAAAGGCTGCTCATTTAGTTCCTGTAAAAACAACTGATATTGTATAAATTTACATGAAAGATATGTCTAGGTTGCATGGGATACCTAGGACAATTGTCTCGAACAGAGACACAAAGTTTACTTCAAATTTATGGAGGGGATTATTTGGTACAAATATGAACTTTAGCACAACATACCATCAACAGTCAGATGGGAATACAGAGAGAGTCAACCGAGTTATTGAAGACATGTTGAGAATGTATGTGATGGATAAGTCATCTAAGTGGGAAGAGTATTTGCACTTGGTTGAGTTTGCCTATAATAATTGGTATCAAGATTCATTGAAAATGAGCCCATTTGAAGAGTTGTATGGAAGGAAATGCAATACTTCAGTGAGTGGTACTTGTGCCAGAATTGCTCAAGGATATGGAAGACTAGATGGTTAAGATTAAGCAGAATTTAAAGGAAGCTCAAGATAGACATAAAATTTATGTAGATAAGAACATGAAAGCTAGAGAATTTAAAGTGGGGGATCATGTGCTTTTAAAAGTGAAGCCCAAGAAGAGATATTTGAAGTTGGGTATTTGTACAAAGCTGACAACAAGATCATGTGGTCCATTTGAGATATTGGACAAAATAGGGCTAGTTGCATACATGCTTTCATTGCCTACTTCCACGAATGTGCATAATGTATTTCATGTCTCTTTGCTAAAAAAATATGTACATAATCCTAACCATGTTATTGATTGGCATCTAATTCAGGTAGAGGAAGAGGGAGACTTTCAGGTCCAGCCAATGCGAATATTGGACATAAAAGTCAAAATGCTCTAGAATCAAGTTATAGAGTTGGTAAAATTCTAGTGGACTTGCTACGGTCCTAAAGATGCTACCTGGGAGCATGAAGATGCCATGCGGGCAGACTATCTGCAACGTTTTTAATAAATTTTGAGATTTTGATCTCTATTTTGTATATGCACTAAGGACAGTGCCAAAATAAGGGGGAGGGGATGTAACACCTCGGGTTTTGAACCCCATATTAAATATTGTATTTTCTTAAGTTATGAAAGGCCAAAGTGCCTAAACAATTATTAAGAGGCCAATGTGCCTAGGAAATGTAATGTTTTGATCATTATAAATAATAAATACATCGTTGGTTGCTAGACGGATAAGGACAAAATTTATAGGGGGCTATGATTCCACAAGAGAGGGGGCTTGAGGGGCTAAGTGTTTATTTCCTATTTTTTTTATTTACCCGTTATTGTCCTAATGGAGAATAATGGTTACATGAGCTTCTTGGGGGGGAGTCCAAGTGGTTCCTTAATTCCAAGAATTACATAAACTCGACCTTGGTCTATTTAGGGCTTCTCACTCCCATTCTCATTCTTGTTCCTCTGTTGTTTTCTTCACTCATTCCCTCATTCACCCAATTGCTCATTGTTCACACCTTTCATGGGAATTTCACTCCATTCATTCCACCACCCACTCATATTTCCTCATTCGTGTCTTGGATTGGGAAAGGAAAGACAAACTGTTGAAAAGAATCCATGGTATTTTTGTATATAGAGACTGCTATTGTAATCCAACCATTAATAAAGACATGTATGCCTGAGATGATTTGTTTTGTTCCCAGTCTTTCTCACATCTACAACTCCTAAGAGTCTCGGCATGGAGATTCTAGACTAGCTGCATTGGAGACCTAGAAGGAGATGGACAACCTAAGGGACTGCATGGCAGAGAAGGGGGGTCCACTCTCTTGGGTTGTGCAGGCTGGGTAGAAGAGAGTTGGATACTTGGATTGTTGTGGGTGTTGAGAAGCCTGTGAGAGATTGAGTGTTGACTGGTTTGGGAAGCCGAGTGACACTCTGGAACCATCCTTGTGGATTCATAGCCCTGGATTGGGGGTGACACTACTACTGAGACTTGGAACAACAAGGTCTAAGGTTGGGTGGAACATCCTTGGTCTGCAGCCAGTTGGTGTCTTATTTTCAGAAAAGATAAGTTCTCTTTGTTATGGTTATTTAATTGTGTATGATTTATTATGTTGTGTATTTATTTATTGTCGAATTCAATATTTAGAATATGTATGCTTGTTGGTTATTGTTGTGCATGAAATACAAATCATTTCTTTTATGTTATAATAGAATCTTGATTTATGCATGTGAACATTCCATGTATATTTATTATTCAAGAATGTATCATAAGTTGAATTAGTTCAAGAATGGGACTCGAAGTTAGCGTAGCCCGGCCTATGGGTGGTTGGGTACGGTACACACATCAACACCCAATGTCTAGTCATATGAATGCCACATCATAGGAAGTCCATTCTAGGGATGCCACATGCAATGCCATGTGTCACGAAACGTACTGATGCCAAGTCATCTAGTGTACATGAAGAAGACATCCATGCAGAAGCCATCTCATCGACAACATCAACACAAGAGATATTGAAAAATGTCTAAGTACCAAGACATCACGAAGATAGTGAGCACGATAGAAAATTTGGAGTATGTGAAGAAATGGGTACAAACCCACAAAACCACAGTGAAGATATTGAAAAATAACTAAGTACCAGGAATCGGCCAGATGAAGATGTCTCGAAAATGACTAAGTATGGAAATGTCTCGCAAAGCACGGTGAACTATGAGAAATTTTCTAAGTATAAGAGACTCGCGGTCAAGAATCGAAAAATCAATAAAGTGTCAAGAATCGGTCGAAAATTCGATGAAGTATCAAGAATCGATCAAACAATCGAGGTCATAGATATAGAGTCAAGGAGATGTTGTAGACCCGCACCCCACGGTGAAATTTTGAGAATTTGATAAGTATCAAGAATGACTAAGTACTAAGAGATAAATTCAAACAATAAATTAAGAAGTACCAAGAAAAATCAGTTGGACGGATGAGGTCGTAGAGATAGACAAGTGAATCAAGAAAAAACTTAGACCTATGGTCAGATGTAAAAAAAATTCTAAGTATGAGGAATCGATTGGACGACCCAAGAGGTCGCCGCTTTTCACAGATCGGATGACCCAAAGAGTGAGAAATCTGATGGCTCATGATGTCTCATAGACCCATGGTGAAATACTTAGAAAAGTTTCTAAGTATGGGTATAAAGTGAGTGTGGTGGAACCTGAAGGTGCATTCTGGAGGTCGCAGAGGTATGAAAAGATATGCCTTAGACCTGCGAAGAAATGCTTGGAAATGAGTCTAAGTATAATTGCAAAATAGGTGTGATGGAACTTAAGGGTGTAATTTGGAGGTCACAGAAGTTTAAAATAAAGAAGAGATATGCCCTAGACTGATTCTAAATCCATCAAGACAGATTGATGGTTGAGATCAATCCAAGATCCAATCGGATGGAGACTATAAAATGAAGACCCGATGGTCCCGATATGATAAACAAGAATATATCAACGAATGATATTTAACTAAGAAGACAATCCAATGGTTGTTGTGCATTGTGGTTGCATGGTGTGTTCTTGTGGACAATAAAGTAGATCATTAGTTATGATTGAATGGAGGTCCAGATCAGACAACGGTCGTAAGTCAAGGATGTGATGTGATGATATGGACAGGGAAGCAGATTGATGGTTGTGATATAATAAGGGATGATCGAACATTTGATGAGTGTTGAAGCTATGCGGCGTGTGCTAATGACTAGGGAATGATATCAACAGGTGAGATTTAATTGAGAATATGATCCAATGGTTGTTGAGCGTTGAGGGTGTATTATGTTTTTTGGTGGAAAATGAAATAGATCAATGGTTGATATCAAATATTAATATGATCCAATGATTGTTGATAATCATGGCTCATGCTCTATCGAGAGAATTAAATGACATGCCATTAAAGGAAATTGAATACCAGTTTGGAAGGATCTTTTTGTAGAATGATTCAAGGATATCCAAAGGAATATGGAGCCGACCTCATGGTAGTATTATTTGGATATGTGGAAAAACCTTTGAGTGTATACTTTGTATAAATAACGATGCTCGAATCCAGTTCAAGAGAGTGTGAGAATCAAGAAAGGATGGAAGAGTGAAAATACATTAACAAAAAGAGGGAGTGGAGTTTCGAAATTGCATAACCAAGTGTGAAAGATGTAAGAGTCGTGGAAGTAAGTTGTGGATGAAGAAGAGAATCTCTTAGTTTTTCAAGAGAGAGAAAATGAAAGAGAGATAATGAAATCATCTAAGGGTGGTTGGGAGGTGAAAGGACAAAGGAACTTCTGAAACTATGAAAATTGAGAAATGTGAGAATAGAGAGAGAGAGAATCAAACTTGTGTAGGTGAAGGATTGAAGGAAATAGATTATATGATACTGTTAACATCTTGAGGAGATTTTTTTTTCCAGTAAAATTGGTATCTATATGCAATGTTGATTTAGTTCTCATCTAAGGGGATTGGTGTCTCCTGCAGGTTCATTCCTACAAACATTGTTGTTGGGTTGGTGCTTAGATAAGCGGATTGATGTCTCATGTAGGTGGGTGCTTGCAAATATAGTAGTTGTAGGTTGGTTCCTACCAAAAGAATTGATTTGGTGCTCATTCAAGGGGATTGGTGTCTCCTACAAATTGATGCCTGCAAATATTATTTCTAAGTTGGTGCTCAAGAGAGGAGATTGTTGTCTCTTATAGGTTGGTTCCTGCAATCATTATAATAGTAGGTTGGTGCCTACAAGATTCATAAAGAAACATTTTGTGGTTTTCTCCCATTTGGTTTTCCACATTAAATCTCTGTGTATTATGGATAATATATTTGTATGTACATTTCTTACGGTTGGTGAAGTAATAAATTAATAAATATTATAAGAAAATTAAAAATATTACTATATTGATTCACCCCCCTCTCAATATAACTAAGTGTGCCAACAATTTGTATCAGAGAGGGTTCCTTCATAACAACCTAACCATTGGAAGGTGAATCCTGGTAGCACACATGGATTGGATGCCAAATCATTCATTCGATGGAACAAACCATATATTCTAGAACATAAGAATGAAGGCACATCTAAAGGTGTTGGGGTATGATGTCTAGCAATCTGTTGTCATTGGTTACATACCCTCAAAACATCCACCAACATATGCATCTAGAAAGGAGGCATGTGAAAAAAATACAATGGCCATGAATGCCATTTTAAGTTTCTTAGTGGATTCTAATAAATCCGAAGTAGGACAATGCACATCAGGAAAAGATATTTGGGACAATCTATAAGATGTTTACACAAAGCACAGAGCCTTAGACATGCTAAAACACAAAAGTACAGAAAAAAGTGAAGCAGATAACAACTTGGATAGTTAATCATATGTTGAAGAAGCCCACATTCCCAAGAATCCCAAGCGAGGATCAAGCAAATGAAAAGGTGAGTTATTTTGCTTTAATTATGAACACGTAGGACACTTTGCAGCTGAATTCCCTTATTAAAAAATTGGAAAGAGCAATGAAAAGGATTATTCTAGACTTATAAATGATAATCCTAATATTGAAGAGGAATAAGATCTAGAAGCATAACTCATTTGTGCCTTAGAAGAAATAGATAGATTCGAAGAAAAGAATAGAATGATGAAAAAAGAATTGCAGAAAAATAAAGATGAGAAGGTTGATCCTAAAATGGAACTCACTTGTGATCAAAATGAAATCAGAAAGATCAAAAAATAGAATATGTTAATGAAGGAGTAATTGTCACAAAGCCTTGAAGAAAAAGAAAAAATAATTAAAGTTCAAATTGAAGAAGTAGAAGTAACACATGAACTGATAGAAAGACAACTAAAATAAAAGGATCAACACTAACATAGTTATCAACTTAATGAGAACTCTACAAAGTTCTCATTTTTTTGGGGGTCACATTTCCAGTAGCACCCCTCCTCCCTTTTTAGGTGTCTTTTTTTTATATTTTAAATTTTCTGATCCATAATGTTTCCACATTATTTTTTTTAACTGCTTGTTTTTCATCTATTTTCAAAATTTTCTATTTTTTTTTCAATGGTGTTTTTAGTCATTTTTCCATGCTTCTTCCGTTCTTAAAAGTATATTTTACCATTTACTTTTTTGAAATAAAGATTTTTCATATAATTGTGTGTCCTTAAATAATTTATGGTTCCATACTTTTAAAATATAGTGGAAAACATCATTTTTAACACATTTTTTACCTTTACTTCAATACATAGAAAATA